>ML994205.1:0-29697 GCA_010093945.1 Delitschia confertaspora ATCC 74209 | reverse complement strand
AGCACCCTTGAACTCGTCTCCATCACTTGCACGTCCAGCTCTTCGGCCTCCTTCCACCGCCCTTGATTCCTGTATGTCGACGCCAGGTTGGCCATACTTTGCAACCGGTTCACGTTACTTATATCCAGGCTCTCTATATCTTCTTCCAGAAGAGCCTTGTATAGTTTCTCCGACCTGTCGTATAAACCCTGATCCGTATAAAATCTCCCGAACGAGTTTGTCTCCTTTCTCATATCTGCACAGCCAAGCAGATTAGCAGGCTTTAGATGCTGTGAATGGGTCAGGCAAGAGTCTAGGTGTGCTAGCAATTCCCGCCTCCTGGATGCATGCGCAGCTTGCGCGAAGGAAGATCTCACAATCACGCTCATCAATCCTATAGCCTCCCGCAATATTTTTTCTCTATCTGGTCGCTTCTTTTCTCGCAACTGTAACCAGTCACTAATCACCGGATGGATTGAGAACCACACTGTAGGTTTCTTCTCAATATTCTGCACAAGAGAGAGCCGAGAAAGGCGCTCTATAGTCGACCAGAACTGATATCTGCTCCAGCCCGTCTCTTTACACTTGCGTGGAGTTGTCTGGTCAGCGTCAGAGTCGCTCTCTTCACTTGAGAGATCGCTTCCATGCCTAAACACGTCCAGCCAAGGGAATGGCTCATTCTCTTCTGTGACATATGTCTCGAACAGATAACGGCCAATATGAGAGGGTTCGAGGAAGGCGGCGACGCTGAGGAAGCGCGTAATATAATTCTTGCGTCTCTCATTGTGCTGTTCTACTTGTTCAAATGACATCTCCCATGTCGTGAACGCGTTCAATGCTTCGCTTTGCTCCGAACCGTCTCTTTGCTTTCGGTACTCCCAGAGCTCCTCGCGCATGTGCTTCAGCATCTTTAACTTCTTTTTTTCGTATTTCTCTTTGAAATCACGGAGAGCCATCCGGTTGAATGAAATGTACGCAGCAGCCTGTTCGATGGCAAGAGCTAGCCCCCCAAGCCTGCGAACAATGTCTTCTCCAGTAGCCCGGTTGCTTTCAATCTCTTTATCCGACATGTCTCGAAGAAGAAGCTCAATGCCTCCATCATGCATCATTGACGGAACGCGTACGTATCGCCCGAGCGCTTTAGTAGCCTCGTGCCGGCTCGTGAAGAGTATGCCGCCGCGCCCATCTGAAGCGATTAGCATACAAGCATCTACAGCATGAAGATACTCACTCTGCGGCAAAAACTGTTTGATATCCGTGAAAACATCAGGGCGGTCGTAATTGTCATAACCATCAACCACCGTTCCTCCCATTCCTGAATCATTTCTAGCACAATCCTTACTTTTGACTTCACATCTTTTAAGCCGTTAACAGCTGATTGGTTTAGTTCCCCAGCAAGCCCCTCAAAACTCCGTTCTAATGTTTCCTTCGAAGTTGCATCGAGCCAGAAAACACCGTGGCAATCCTTCCTAAGCCTTCGACATAACTCCAAGGCAATTTGACTTTTGCCCTGTCCGCCTAAAGCTTGTAGTACGGCTACATTTGGTTTATCGTTCGGTCCTTGCGGTTCTAGTAGAAAGGCCTGTAGTTCTGTGATTAACTTCTCTCTACCGAAGAATCGGGGTACGGCAATATGCGGAACAAGGTAATGTTTCGAAAGTAATCTCTTATCTTCAAGTCCATTGGTCATTAGTATATCCACCAACAAGCTCAGGGAAGATGGATTATAATCTTTACATCGAGGCGCCACAAGTCCAGGGGATCCCTCAGCTATCACCTCAACTATATTATTTCCTCTCTGAAAGTCTTTTTCTGTAGGCTGTTAGCATAGAAGTGGAGGTTCCCACTTCTTACGATGGACCTACCGTACGTCCCGGGGCGGTATCCGAAGTAGTTGTTCATTGTGGCGCCAGCCTCGAGGTGGGAGCCGGCAATAACGTTACGGCCCATGATGGCTCCATTGAACTCGCTCGTTCGTTGCATTCTGGCTTTCGGGTACGATGTCGGACGATATCTTTTCTCATTCATCAAATGTTGAAAGGATGAAGGAGGAAGGCTGGTCACAGCGCAACTCAACTGCTATGTTGGCTCGCCTTGAGGGCCAGCTGAAAGGGCGTTTCTCGCCTGCAGCTTGGCCATGAATGAATCGGAAGCTATCCAATGGCTAAAGGCTTGGAGCGCAGAACCATATAGATCCGACCCCTGCTATTTGTGGCTCTGCCGCAGCCCTACCCTGCACAGTCGCAGATGAGTTGATCGTGACATGATACTTATTTGGCATAGGCAAGTCCGGATTATGCCACGATAACATGGCCGTGTTCTTATACGAGGAGTTCAAGGGCCTTTTGCTTCCGTCTCCAGCATCGACAAAGATGATCAGCCGACGCATAGCCTACGAACGTAACACCGAGCTCTGTAGTTCTACATGAATAAGTTATCAGCTTCCCGCTCATTCCAGGTAGTGAATGTGGTCGACTCTCGGTACAACAAATGGATTGATTTTAGACACACTGGCTGGTCTCCGCTTGGTGTAGTACTAGTCGAGGTACCCCTTTCCGCCGCGATTGTAGGTATCAGATTTTTTCAGCCTACATTCATGGTGGTATTCTTTCTTCCATGGGTTTTTCAAAGAACAATCGACGGTATGCTATTCGAGGGTTATATCGAGCAACTTCTTCATTATTGCGAGTCATATTATTCTGAGCTCATCTCTGTTCTCCTCATGAGCAAAGCCTTGTTTCAATCTCGGTAAGCGAATCGAATAGATGTGCTGGGCGTAAGGTAACTGTCTAGTTGCTTGGGCTGCCTTTCTAGTCATTCCTGTTCTTCACCAAATATCTGCTTCTATTATATGTTCAGAGACGTAATCTTGGCTCTGCAAGGTATTTTCCTGCTCAGTAAACTCTGCAAAGCCTTCATGTATTGCATTCACACCTTGTGATGATTCTCCCCAACGAGATCACGCTAGCTATAAGGCCCTACACCAGCAGAAGCGGTATGAGGAGTTGCCAGAACTCTACCAGAGAACTTGTGGTGGCTGGAAGCGCATACTTGGGTCTCAGCATTCAAGAACGATTGCTTGTATCAACAACTTTAGTGCTATGCAGCAAGAAGTTGAGCAAGAGGTAGCCGGAGTAAGTATGGAGCTTGTTAGTGACAATAAGTTCACTCTCAGAGAGAGACGGTGAAGGCCGCGCAATACGGTGTCCGTGTGCCAACATTTCTCCGGCTCTTTATACACCAGTCGTGGGCAGGCCAAGCACTTCCTAAATCCCCCAAATGGCGAACTTAAACTTGCAGATGGAGCCATCATGACCATGTCCGATGTCGACGAAAGGGCTAAGCAAGAATTATGAACCAATTTTATCAACGAACGCAGATAATTGGGTCGGGGCCTTATTTCTCTGACACCAACATGATATCGAGCTGCGGTCCGAGATCAGGCTGAATCTCCCTTGGCAATCACGGGTACCTAACCATTACTCAGTATTAGGGATACAAAAGTGCAGTGGAGGAATTTTTCAAGCGTGAGGTGCAGGTCCCCACCGGAGCGGCAGTCAGAGTGAAGTTCTGAATTGTTTTTTTCATATGGATGATTATGACCAGCCTTTATTTTATTTGCGCAGTCTCGAGCTCTGCCCGCTCATCAACTGAACAGCTCAAATTTTGGACAAGAAGAAGTCTAGAACGCACCATTGGCTTGAATTAGCACGGGTTCTAGCTCCTCTCCGTGGCTCGAGTCTAAGGGTATCTTGAGTCCTTCTCAAGAAGTCTCCACGGTGCTTTAGAAAGTCCTTATTCCTCTCAATGCCCTGTTTCAGGACATTATTTTAACTATTCCGAAAGCTCTTATGCTCTATCTAGATGATACAGAGACATTTTTAAGTGCAGCATTGAGATGAAGACAGTTTTTCACCATAACCTTTTGGGGGAATATTTTCACTGCTCTTCGCGGGTAGTCTGAAATTCATTTTCGGTATTTGTAGAGTTTAAGTGCTGTCACCTATGGGGTTTCTTGGATAATTTTTTCAATATAGTCCACTCTCCGCCCTCAACTGGGGTTGGAGTAAATTTTGGCTTTCTCCCCGTACGGTTGCTGCTTTTTAGTTTTAGAGAGTGTTCCTACTCCCATCCATTCATATACGAATTTGAAACCGTGATTCTGAAAGTGATAAGTCCTTTCCACTCACTTCCTAAGCGTGGAGTTCCGAGTAGTCCCTATGGCGGTTTAGGACCAGCTTCTTGATGTTCAATCATCCCAGCTCATCCTATTCATACAGCTACAAGGCAATTTAGGAATCGAAAAAGTCCGCCGTGTCTTGGACTTTAGGGAGAAGGGAAACTCCAATATGTTCGGTAAAGAAAATAGTTCCCACCATAGAAGTAGCTGGTGCTCTGCTTTAGCTTCTTTAATAGGCGAAATCTTAAATTTTTGGTATTCAAAAAGCCCCCTCCTTTCCACCCATGCTTGGTAATGATGGATGTTTTAGGATTAAGCAAAGCTCCGCCGTAACGTGCCTTTAGAGTCAAATTTTTTATTCTTCGCTATGCATAGTAATGGGTTAATGTGTTTCGTATTCATAGAGCCTTAGTTCTTCCCTTTTGAACTAGATTCGTCGACAATCTAGGAAAGGACCAGTCCGTGCCATATCCCAGATCATAGCTTGATTTGTGTCCCGTTTCCATGCGTCGTAACCACACAATAATCTTGGTATTTGTTGAGCGTTTGGTCCTCCCATCTATAAGAAAAAGTAGTGGTAAGTGATTTAAATAGGCAGTTCGGATCAGGGGGTTTAGTATAAGGAGATCTTGCCTCCTTCCTAGGACGGTGTCCTGTGTCGTGCCCTTGATATACAAGAAGCTCCGGGCTCCACCACGTATGAGCGAAGCTGAGTTCTTATTAAAAGGGGGAAGGATTAGTCCCTACTATGTCGTGTTATGTACTGTAATTTTAGATCTTCCCTCCCACTCATCGACTGGTGCCTTGTGGTTTTTAAGAGAATAACACACACCCTCAGTATGACACATTCCACGGTGAAATTTGACTCCCCTTCTCCTCCCCTTGATATTGAATGCATGCAGTTTTTGATCCCAAGCCCCAACTTCCCAGTCTGACCAGTCCTCCTCCCTCCCACCCATGAGTGGCTGCAGTTCGAACTTTTTTTTTTTCAAAAATCCCACTCCCAACTTCTACCAAATGACAATCCGCCATGTATTTTGTTGCTCCCCTCCTCCCCGTTAATTCCAGACTCGCAAGTTTGATCCCTTCCCCACATCCCCTACTGCCCTCTATGAGATAAAGGAGAGAATAATCAAGAAGAGGGGGAAGGGTTTATATATCTGGGTTCCAGTTAGCAAGCCTGTGAACTAGGCTGGGTTAGGCGGGGACGAGGAGCCATGTGGGTGGGGTGTGGGCTGAGGAGTGTGACGGGATTCTATTGGGAGATGAAAAAGGCGGTTTGATGGTAATGAGCTGCGATGAGCGGGTATGGGTGTGATATGATAGAAAGAGTGGTATAGCTATGCCATGACCGGAAGAGGGGTACCTGATTCCAGTGATCGTTACTGAAAGTCCACAAGCGGCCAGATGTTGATAGGAAAGGTTGCCGGAAACGCGATGGCGGTGACTATCTACTAAGCACCCAGAGCTAATCACAGCGGAAACAGTCACTGCTTCTCATTCTCTTACCTTCTAGTGTCGTCATACGGCACATGCATCACCATCCCTAAGGATTCTCCGCCTCTTGACAAACAGCTTAACCCATCCCAACAAACCACTCACATACACTGCCAAATCTCCGCCCGCAACCACCACTACTAAAAGAGACATGATATAACATGCACGAGCAGGAACCGGTAACTAAACGGAATGGAAATCGGTTAGACAAAGGCATCAAATAAGCATGACCGATCGCGATTCAGGATACAAAATGCGGATATTGAGAGAACGTGATTTACTGCTACTCTGTTGTCCTGCCTATTTGGATATCAATGTCCGGGGTCTTCGGGATTGTCCAGATGATATCGAAGCCATAAACTCGCGCAGGGCGGTCTAAAACAGATATCGAGTATTCCGTGCTCGTTATCTTTCGTTTGTCGAGTCAGGTATTGAGAACTCACTGTTCCTTCTTCCTTAGCGGTCGGGTGTCGAAAGCTCGGTGCTCAGCCTCTTCCGTTCCTGAGGATCGATGTGACAGAAGCTCCCCAGAGAGCATACAGTCGTCAGTAGTAGTGTATCACCACTTCCACGACAAACTGTAGCCCATGAATAAATCAGAGTTTATTCTCTTTTGGGATGATAGCAATGTGATTGAAGCTTTCGTCACCGAAGAACTGCCTATTAAGAATAATTCAGAATCAGTATGGGCTTTTCTCCACCACCTCATCTTCTCGCTTCTGCTGTTCACTCAACTGCTCTTCCCTCATCTCTTCCATCACCTCTACAACACGAACACCCCATAGGGGGGGGAAAAAGAAGAAAAGAATTGCAGTAAGGTTGGCACAAGAGCGGCCGGCCGCATCCCAGGTCTCTGCCCATTGTTTCGAGTACTCTTTTTTGCCAAACAACGGATGACCCATGGCCACTCTACCATCTGTGATTGCAAGGTAAAGAGTACCCAGAAAGGCGCCCAATAGTAACCCCAAGGGCAACAAATATACCAACCCCGGGAGGTTGTACGGATTCTTGTCGAACATATGGAAGAAACCGTTGAGGATGGTGTTGAGTTGCATTGGCTCATGGCGAACATTCTGCTGGGCTCTTCTCGGTGGGTACTCCTTTCTGTAATTTTTGGCACATTTCGCAAATGTCCTGCCGGAAAAGAAATGAAACGCAAAATCAGGAAACGAAACAAAAAGAAAGCAAAGGAAGACTAAACTTACCAGCCTCGTTCTGGTCCCCCGCTCAAGTAATCTGCATTAGCGTTCTGTTCGCACTCCCAAAATCCCCTTATCCCGTAATTTTGGTATCGAACTTTAGGAAAGGCGCCTGATTTTGCGCTGGCTGAAGGTCCATCGCTGGTCATGGTTTCCTGCTCGTGTTTGTAATGCGGTAACTCAAGCGTCTTTCGACGGAACCGTGAGAGCGATGCTGTGTACGCCTTGAAGTCCAATGTGTCTGGGTCTGCGGGCATCTGTCCAGTCAGTACGCGTCCGATAGCGATCATTGAAGCAGCATGTGTGCATATTAAAAGAGACTTTGGTTGCGATGGGTCTGCATCTAGAACAGCAATAATCTCGTTCAGTGTATAGGCGATTCGGTCGTGAAGTTCTTGGATAGTCTCCCCGTGGGCATTTGGATAGCGGACGGGGGTATAGGAACGGTCAAGGTTATCAAAGAGAGTACTCAGTTTCTCAACTGAGGAAGCTGAAGGATGCTTAAAATGTGCAGTACCGAAGAATTCACTATAATCATCTCTTGATTAGTGATGTTCTCTCTCTCAGGTCCCAGAGTGCAGAGGTTCATACCCGAGTCCCGGTTCTACCTTGACTTTCCCGGCAGGTTTACCGTACGCACACCATTCATCGGTGAAAGGCTTAAGGGTTTGTAGGCATCGGTACCAGGGACTCGAATAAACAACATCTACTGGAGGCTGAACATGGCGGAGATGTTGCGCGAGCTCGAGAGACTGGGCCACGCCGTGGGCGGAAAGGACGGGGTCTGCAGCAATGCCCGTAGGACTCAGACTAGCGCCAGTTGTAGTCGAATATACGCCAGTCGTTGGGTTGACAGTCCATCCTAGGCGGAACTGCGGGTTGGACGCGTTAGAAGTGAAATACAAGGTTGCAGACAATATCGGTGGAGGGGAATGGTGGGGTCGAAAGCGTATCCATCAGGGTCACCTACCGCGTGCCTCACGACATATATCACTTCCAGCATGGCCGACGGTAAGCTCGAGCGTTTCTGAGTTTGAACGAAAATCCGGTAGTAATCTATGGCAGCAATTCGTCTGTTGGAAAAAGATAAACTGGCAGAGAGGTGGAGAGGTGATAGTGGGAGTCACGTGGCGGTCTTGGAGCCGATTTCTTAGGATGGGTGCCTCGGTTGGCGGTTGCGATTCGTGAGAAGGAGATCGAGAATGATGCAAGGTGAATTGATTGTGTGCGAACGAGGCTAAACCTGTGGCATAAAAGATGGAAAAGCTCCAGGTTATGCGTCGCTCAAAACATCTCGAGGTTCGAAAATGCTGAGCGCGAAATGCAAAGACGAGAATGAAGGAGCCAGCATTTTTGGGATGTTAAGAACAACAAGGACTGCCTTGGACCGGGAACTTTGTTTGTGGTGTGGATAGGTAAGAGGTACTGCTGTGCGTATGGCAGTTGCAGTCCAACAGGTTATCCGTCATAGAAGGAAGGTAGGAGTTGACCCAAAGTTTCAGCAGAGGAGATATACAACACGGAAAGAAGGCGGGCATCAATGTTTGAGAGAAACAAGCTTACACATCGAAACCCACTGGGGTTTCACTCAATTTACTAGGACAACCTACAGCTCTGGTTCTCTTGTTAGAATCCTCTATCAAAGGAGGTTAGTAATAGAGTCGCAAAGAGGATTCCGCATGCAGAAGTATCAAATTGAAGTAAAAGTGAATTCGAAACATTGCATTTTCCGAGTGTACTCCCCAGCACCTCATGAACGCCTATGAAGTCCCAATATACAGAGATCCTGATGCCCACCACCCCAGATTCAAGACGGCATCCTGAAGTCCCGAAAATTCAGACATGGAGAAAATGATCATCAAAACAAGTTACCACGACGCTGAATACAGCCCCTCATGCTAAACCCCTACCTAACCAGCACGCTGGTAGATACCACACACCATGGCGTGATCACGCTCGAAAGGCTCAAGGGTAAGCTGTTCCTTGGGCTTAATGCGCTCTTCCCTCAGCTTCTGGACTTCACGTGCGAAAACGGCTTCCGGGGCTGCTGTGGAATCGATACAGTTGGCCTTGATAGAGACGATGACACCACCGCCAACCTTGAGGAAGAGATGGGCGTTCAGGCCGACGATACGAGCTTGATCAGGCTGGGCAACGTCGGCGAAGATGCAGTCGACCATACCGACAAGCATTCGGTACTTGAGAGGGTGGCGAGCGTCCTCTAGAGGGGGTATTAGTATTCAGAACAAAAAATGAAGAGCATTTAATGAACTTACCAACGATGGGAATGACGTTCGTGCGGTGAGTGGCCATGTTGATCAGATCTCTGCCGGAACGGTGAGAGAACTCAACGGCGAAGACAGTGCCCTCTGGGCCAACAATGTCTGCAACATGGGACACTGAAGTACCCGAAGCAGCACCGAGATACAGGACCTTTGAGCCAGGTTTCATATAGATGTCATCGACACCACCGAGGATACCAGCAGCCAACTTGCTGCGGAAAGGATTCCAGACACGGTATTCGGTAGTGGTTGCTGGTGCGCCGTTTTCAGTGGCATTGTTGTTGGCGACAGAGATGCGCTTTTCACCGTAAACAGACTCGCCGGGGGTCAAGTTCTTGGTGACGAGGAGATCCTCCTTGCCACGGGCAATGAAGACACCAGCATGACGATGGGGCTCAACAATGACTTTCCTGGTTGATGTCAGCTTTGTTGTTCGTTCGAGATCGGACGAAACTTGAAGAAAACTGAACTGTCTAATTCAGAGGTGCGACGAGCGCGTGGGTTTGTAGTCGTTCGGCGGGGTCTTAAGCCGCCTCATAAACACGGACCAATGCTTTTCATCATGAAAGGGGTGGTGATGCTGTAACGATCCAGTGATAGATCGAAAAACTCAAATGAACCAAAGAAATCAACTTACTGTCCGCCCTTTGCGCCGCCAGCTCCACCGCGAGCACCTCCGCGACCACCACGGCCTCCCCTGGCACCTCCCCGAGGTGCACCTCTTCCTCCACCACGGCCTCCACGTCCGCCTCTGTCACCGAAACCACCACGGCCACCGCGAGCACCTCCACGGCCTCCTCTATCACCACCGAATCCACCACGTCCACCGCCACGGGCGCCGCCTCTTGGTGTGAAAGCCATTACTCCAATGGGTTTCTGAGTTGGAGTTTATGAAATTTTCTGGTGCTGAGTCCTGTTTGGGCTGTTAGTACCTCGATTGTGCAGAAGACTGGAGGCTGGTGGCTGTCGAGAAGAGCTTTGGTTGCTTCGCGAATAATTTTTCTGGAGGGCGAGCTTGAAAGGCTTGGCCTGCATCGCTTAAGCTTAGTGCGTTGTTCGGGCCGGGGTTCAGCCGACACACAAGTCCCTCGCATTTTGAACTTCTAACTGGCGACAATATTGAAACCTCATCGTTACTGACCCTACAGGATTCATCGACGCCCAACACCACCACGATGGTATGTCCGACCCGCTATCCCTTCAGGACCTTCTGCTCGAGTACTGGAATTTTTCGCCTTGAATTGAGGCTGACAACGTGATTGCAGGTCCGTTACGCAGCAACCCACATCGACAATGCGAAGTCCGCCAGGGCTCGCGGCAGCTACCTCCGCGTCTCCTTCAAGAACACCCGCGAGACTGCCCAGGCCATCAATGGCTGGAAGCTCCAGCGCGCCACGGCTTACCTCGAGAACGTTATGGAGCATAAGGAGGCTGTTCCCATGAGGCGGTATGCTGGATCCATCGGTCGCTGCGCACAGGGTGAGTCTCAATCTCCCTCCAGAGCGCATTTCATAATTCTGGGGCTTTGGCGGTTTACAAAGAGGTGGTAATTTGCATTAGGAGAGCTCCGGATATCGAAATCGCAGAGAAGACATATTCAAGATGTTTACTAACATGTTGGGATTTAGGCAAGGCTTTTGGTGTCTCCAAGGCTCGCTGGCCCGTTAAGTCTGCCGAGTTCCTCCTCGGTCTCCTTAAGAACGCTGAGGCCAACGCCGATACCAAGGGTCTCGATACCAGCACCCTGATCGTCAAGCACATCCAGGTCAACCAGGCCCCTAAGCAGAGGAGGCGCACATACCGTGCCCACGGTCGTGTACGTTGAATATTTTCTGAGCTACGATCTATTCCTCCAAGGAATACGTAGTATGCTGCTTTCTGGAGAAGAGTCCTAACAATTTGCTTAGATCAACCCATACATGTCCAACCCCTGCCACATCGAGTTGATCCTCGCCGAAGGTGACGAGATCGTCCAGAAGTCCCAGGATGTTTCCGCCGAGCGCCTTAACTCCAGGCAGCGTGGTGTTCGCACCCGCCGGGCTATCACCGCCGCATAGATCTCCTACGATTGTGCTCCGGTTTTGCTACGATGAAGGTCAGGACAGTAGGGGGCGGGGTAGCGATGGTGGCTGAGACTGCGGTTGATTTGGGAGGTTTAAACGGCATGGGAGTATATGAGGAAATGAAAATCCATGGGCTTTTTCCTACACATGCATGCCCTCTTCCATGTGTCTTCCGGCGTTGGCACTTCATCTTCTTCAAGTGTAGGGTCAATGAAAATCAAATTCAAACGATGAAAACTGCAACTTTCACGGCTCAAAGATATGATTAGGCGTGACAGTAGCAAAACTGACTAAGAGCAGGAACTACTGCAGGATATCAGCCGAAAGACAAGGAGCCTAGATCATTGTTGAAGCAGAAATGTATCCGACATCAATTCGACAAATGAAACATTTGAGAACCAGCACGACGCGATTCCAAATCTCAGTCATCTTCCGATGTTGACTATTCTTGAAAGCGAAAACAGATTCGCTGTACTCCATATGAAATATATCAAAGGACCCTTCATCAATTCAATGTATAATCTAACATGTACCAGCAACCTCTCTACCTTTACTCCCGTTCTTTATGGCTTTTACTGAGTAACAGAGTTCGATTTGATATTGATTCTGTATATGAAACATCTCCAACAACTCCCATAGCCCAATCTACCTATACTCATCTGCCATTTCCATTCGTTTGCCTCACTATTGAGACTGTTATCCATGGACTTGTCTAGGTCTTCTTCTAGTTCAATAAATCCACTATCACCGTCGCGCAGATCAAATATCTTAGATCTCAAGCTCCAGCGCTACAACATCCAAACTACATTACCTGTACCTCCCTAATTAACCTAGATGGAGACCTTTAACTATCTAAGCCAAAGCATATCGCCCTTTACGTAACTATATTGAGAAGGTCCATTGAGATGCGAATGAGTGGCTTCTGATAGTAATCAACAAGGACTATGATACCTATGTCTCGTTGCCCGTCAGCAATGGTAATATCCCAAATTCCCTTTTTATAAAATATGATGTGGCTTGCCAATTCCTTGCCTCCCGAGTGCACAGAAACGGAAGAATAAACGACAAAGGAGAAAAAAGTATGGATAAAGTAGAAATGAGAGACGGTGTTTGGGAGGGTAGTGGCAGAGGAATGTTTTTAGGAATAAATGACTACGACACGTTAAAGCGAAGCGTAAACTAGTGAATACAAGGGATAGCTAATGTTCGCAACAGTAAAACTAGACGGACCTTTTTAGGAATAAATGACTAGAGATTAGCTTGGAACGAATCATCGGTGGTGGTCTTACACAACTAAGCAGACGAAGTTACTTATACAATTCATACCTGACTCCGCTGTACATACATACCTGCGGGCTAGGTAGCTAATACAAATAACGAAGTAGTTCATTACATCTCCCTGCAGTAGCACTACAGCGGTAGTCATCCAGAGCTACGTACACTTCTTCATCTTCCTATGATTCGTTTAAACGAACAAGTTGGAGGCTCATACATTCCATCTCCTTCGTATAACTGTTAGAATATCTCTCCGTTCCGCATCATTCTACTTAATCATATCTCAACTCCCTCTCCTCGTCCCATCCCTTAATAGCAAATAAACAACATCTTACATCTCCAAATGACTCCCCCTAAGCTGCGGCTCCGGGCTCGGCGTAGATCCCATCTCAAGATTCTTCTCGCTCCGCTGCTGTCGCATAGCCCACTTATCGGCTAACCAAGTGACGATGCTGACTGCGAGGTTAAGGGAAAGGAGGAGGAAGACTACTAGAGTGGCATAGAGAGAAAATTTCTGTCGGACAGAGTTAGTGGTTATTGTTGGGGCTCAGGGGGGTAGGGATGATATCATTTTTCACTTCGAGAATGGTATGGCGATTAAAGGAAATGGGAATAGTGGGGGGTTGTAGGGGAAATATCAATTGAGGACATACGCTTTCGGTGCAGACGCTCTTGAAGGCGCCGTTGCCAAGATGACTCGGCACAGGAATATCCTGCTGCTGCAAACTCCTACCATTCTTATATTTACAACTCCACGTCTGGATAGTGTCCAGTTCCGGAGAATTGTTGTTCAGGATATGTGCGTAGATAACTGTAACAAGGCACACGAGGGCCGCGGGGAGAGTGGTGCCGAGGGAGAGGAGGGCACGGAGGGTGTATTTCTGCTTGAGAGCAAACTGTACAGTCGTTAACATTGTAATCTCTAACCCTAGCTCGATGGATAAAGAGAGGGAAGACGTACCCTAGGCACAACCGCAACCACCAGAAGCACCATAGTCAACACAAACGTCGACACCGCAGCCCCGATCAAAGCCTTCGTGCCATTCGTATCGAAATGCTGTGGCCACAGCGGTAGCCACCAAGGGTTGGAAGACTGTTGTTTGTTGAAGATATCAAGGGTGTGGGATGCGGTGCCGGTGATAGAGAGGGTGAGCACTGCGATGAGGGAGAGGAGGATGGTTTGGGTTGTGTGGAGGGGGGTTGGGTTGATCTTCATTGTGATAGTCGTGGGGGGTTTTCAGGAGAAGATGCGGTATAATATAGGTGATTTCCGAAAGGAATTAAGGAAAGCCTCAAGGAGATGAACCCAAGTGTGTATGTACGGAGGGCAGTGATTGTAAGGGGTATAGTATAAACAGGAGACCAGTCCTTAATGATAGAATAGAATTGAAGAATCTCCCCAAAGAAAACAAACAGGAACAACAAGGACAAGAACTGGAAAAGGAAGTAGGTATGAATTGATCAGACAAAAAACGCAGCAGAAAAGAGGTTGAGGCCTACTTTAAAACAACCTTAACCATCATCACGGCCGGGACCTCCCCTTCCCCCTCCCACTACCACAAACAATTGGCGAACCTAAATTAAGACCCTTACACCACCTTCTGCCAAAAGAAGATACTAAATGGAAGTATCTTGGCCGTCGCGCGGGCCTAGCTGCACGTCTCCCGGATAGTAGCATACATGAGCGCGTAAATACAGCGGTGAGAGTAGAAAATAGATGTTGCTGCAGGGGAATCATTTCCACCGAACACATTAGTCGGAGTGAGAGCGGCCTGAGAGGTAGATTTAAGCGTGTACTATCAGCCCTGTTGGTGGGGCCGGCGCTTGGGGGCGGCGCGATTCGATCAACGTTTGGGCGCTTAGGTGCATACAGTAATGGCAGAATATCATTGGACCACATAAGGAATCGAATTTCTATGTTGCGGGAAGACGGGAAAGATTAGAATCGAGGATTGAAGACTGGAGAGTCATGATTCGTGAAGGTTTAGGTTTCGCCTGTATATCATTTCTGGTATCGCTTTGCTAGAGCGACTTTGTATTAATTGTTAGCTCATGGGAACGACATGATGATCAGACGGAGCACTTGCTAGCAATTTTGCAGCCGTTCAGCTCAGTTGTACAGGTCTATAGTCCGATAACCTACATTTAGCACTCCGATTAAACTGTGGTCAGAACCCACCCGCCGAAGCCTGGGCGCTTTTGCAACCCATACCATTTATAGGGTGTAAGCGCTCATTCGTCAAGTTTTCCCTCGAGTAAGGATTCAAAAGACACCGCTGGATGGTCAAGACAGCTGCCCTGTCAGGCCACCTCCTCCAAAGCCCCACCCGCGGCGTCCAGAGCTTTTGGAGTCCGCTTTGCCCTTTCTTGCAGCCTCGAGTGGGTGATCCTTTTCCCAGGATTCGTCGGCGCGGTATGCCTCAATCGCCTGCTCAAGGTTGTAATCAGCCTGTTGGAGGTAGAGTAGTGCCACATCATACCTATACTCGTCAATCAGTCTTATATTCCATAACCTTTGAAAAGGGCTTTCTTACTCTGCTACCTTACAAGCAAGCATCCACTTCCGTATCTTGCTTTTCCTAATTTCCTCTTCCTCTCCCTCAAGTGGCCGTGGGCTCAGGCTCACTCCTCCTTTGTAGTATTCCCCTGGAATCAGGATTGTTCGACGGGCAGGCAGCAAGTGCCCTGCAAATAACCCGTTCTTCCTCTTTAGAGCTTCGGCGGGGACGCCATAGCGCAAGGACAGTGACGTTATCGAGTCGTTCCCTGGGTCAACGAAATGTAGCACATCAGAAGCATGCTCACTCTTGCCCTTCGATTGTACTGTCGTCCCCAAGGGGTTACTGGCTGAATATGGCGGTAGTTCAGGATCTATGTCTATCGATGTCCCTGTCCTAGGCTCATCGCTGGGTGGCGAGTATGAGGGCGGCTCTCGAAGACCTTGTGGAGGCAATGGAGAAGGTACAGTAGAGATCTGACAGAAAGGACAGTAGGTAGCAAAGCGTGGATTGTTTGCTATACACCGAGGGCATATGGCACGCCCACAGCATGCAAGTCGACGCTCGTATTGAGGCTTCTTTTTCTCTTCAGTGTATGGTGGAGGAATAGAAGAAAAGAGAGCGGCGCAAGTACAACAGGCTTCCGCGGACATGGTCAGTTAGATCCGAAAGAGGGATTCCGCTGTGCCAACTGTATAGGTATCTAAAGAGTTTAGCAAAGAGGAAGAGGACAAGTTGAAGCTCAGAATATGAAAGATCGCTGTAACGTCATGACGACCACATCCGGGTCACGGGAGCACGTGTAAACGTGGTGGCAATAACGGATTAGAATATCAATCCCTCAACGGATTTAGCATAACAGTGGGATATAGAAGAATACGTAAGATAAGCATGACGATTAGATTCGCTGACGTCCTGATCGTGAGGAGAGGCATCCTTATCGTGTCATAAAATCCTGCCTAATCAGGTAGGAGGAAGAGGGCGGGTGTTGATTACTGCAGGTTCGATACCGAAGCGCAGACCACCTAAAATACGGCCCGTCTATGTTCCGTCCGAGCCCACACGAAATCCCTTCCCGACCTCAAAACTTCGAATCCCCAGTCCGTCTTCATCGCCCACGACAATCCGACTCCGCCTTATTGAGGTATGCGACTCCACGTTCCACGAGTGCCCTTCAGTGGCCCGGGGAAGCAATCATCTGTTCCTGAAGGATGAGATGATACGCTTCTCCCTTCGCAATAAGAGCTGAAGAACCCTTTGGTTGCGGACTGAAGGGCACTCTTTCTTGGCTCTGGCTTCTGAAGGCTAACAAATTCTCTATTCGTACAGATACCTCCTGTCGCAACATCTGCCACTGAGAATCTCCTGTCATTCAAAATGGTCAAGACCTCCGTCCTCAACGATGCGCTCAATGTCAGTATAATTCCTGCTGTCCCTCTGAAATATGCGCATTGCTTACTTGTACGAAGGCCATCAACAACGCTGAGAAGTCTGGCAAGCGCCAGGTGATGATCCGCCCCTCCTCCAAGGTCATCATCAAGTTCTTGACTGTCATGCAACGCCACGGTATGTTGATTAATTTCTTTTTTTTTTCTTTTATCCCCGCCCCTCCTTCCCTCCCTCGGGTTGATAACTAGACGGAGATTTCGACCCACTACGATCTTTGTCCTTTAAGTGCCCGATAGAATAACCCCTTCGCGAGGATCTTACACATCTTCGGATCCTCATCCTGATGTCTGATGTTTAAATTCTTGCAACATATTCACTAATTCTCTCATCTCAGGTTACATCGGCGAGTTCGAAGAGGTTGACGACCACCGCAATGGCAAGATCGTTATCCAGCTCAACGGCCGCATCAACAAGACCGGTGTCATCAACCCCCGCTACAACGTCCAGCTCCGCGACCTCGAGAAGTGGGTTGTCAAGCTGCTGCCTTCCCGTCAGTTCGGTTTCATCGTCCTGACTACCTCCGCTGGTATCATGGATCATGAGGAGGCTAGGAGGAAGCACGTTGCTGGAAAGGTTCTTGGCTTCTTCTACTAGACAACTGCTTGGAGACATTCTCAATAAGGGAGCGGATATGGTGGGCCATACACAATAAAGGCCTTACGGCCATGTGAACATGACAATAAATATCTATCCTGTATGACACGTGTATCACTAGTGAGATTCCTTTCTTATGACGGGTGGACATCGTGGAAATCTTACGACGTTTCTTTTTCCCAAACTCCCTAATCCGTTTGGGTAGATTGTTTTGCCATCAATGGCAACTAATACAGATATATATAATTCCAGAACCAATTTTTCATAGCACTCCGCCCGTTTGGCTTAGTGGTACAGCGTCTCACTCGTATCCCTTATACGCTATGAGAAGATCCTCGGTTCGATTCCGAGAATGGGCATCCATTCCATTCTTTTTGCCTTCCTCCCCTTATCTCTCGCTTCTTTTTTTTATTCTATAGATCTGAATAAAATGTTTCTTTAGCTTCAGCAAACTCTCTCCCCCCACTAATTAAAAATTATTTTAAAAATATGGAAGTTGGCAAAAAGTAATAGTAATGACAGATTTATTAACTCCCCCGGGTGGGCTCGAACCACCAACCTCTCGATTGAACTGCTGGTTAACAGTCGAACGCGCTAGCCAATTGCGCCACGGAGGATAGACTAGTTGATCTGATGTGCTTGTCTTGGAATCTTAGGTAATAAATGAGGAATATTTCAAGTAGTGGGAATGTTGCGATATAAAGAAACACGATTGACTCGACAAGCACTTACTTACTATCACTCTTGGTCGCCCGATGAAGGTTTTGGCAGAATTAGTAACGTGGAAACTGCGAACGGCGTTGGAATGGATTTGTTGCATCGTACGCAAAGAGGTATGTTTATGATGACAGTCGAATGTGGCCGTTAAAGCTCAGTAGTGGCAGAGTATTCGGCGGCTTGGAGCGGAAAGCGCTAATTGAGAAGTATGGGATAGGTGTTATACGGAATAGCGTTGGGGAGAGCGACTCTCTTTTCTCCTCATTTATCGTGCGGAAAGGTTTTGCTTTAAGTGTTGTTTTGAAAGTGGGGATGGCCTTCGTCTAAAAACATTTAATTGAAGTGCTGTGTTTTTCTTTTCCGAATATATTATACCATGTGCGCTAGTTGCCACTGAGGGCCAACTAGGCTTCTAGAAGATTGGGAATTCCTTTTGCACAATGTTCTTCTCCTTTTTCTTGGTTGCTGTATCACTCAACACACGCAGTAGTCTCTCTCTTACTCGGTGGTGAACGCATTCGTGTGCGCTCTTTCCCCTACATAAATATTGGGTGCAAACGGTAAAGATACGCTTCTTCAAGACTCTCATATCATGGTCAGAGGTTCGTACTTGGATACATTTACTACCTCAAAGCGTACACTACAAGCGACATAGACCTTGCTATTAAGTCCAGTCATGATACTTAAGAAAGGCGCCAACGCCGAGGGTCTAAGGATACATGGCTCTCCTATTTCATTAGTTTTAACTCAGCGATATGAGAAGAGCACCACTGAGAGGAAGATACAAAAAACAGTACCTTTTCCCGGGCTTAGAGGAAAAACATAACTCTATCGCCTTGTGTTGCACTTCTACACTGCAGTGCGTGCGTGGGGACGACTTCCCCTCCTCCATAAAGCATGGCTTTGAACTTTGGTCTCCTAGTACCCAAGGTTTCCGTGTGGACTCGGGTTCAAAGGTTACCAGGGAATATACATGAGAGGATACTGCGTTCCATAAGAGCAGAATAGAAAATCGCTGTCATCGCGCCTTTAAACAGGCCTCATCGTTTATAAGGTAGGGTTGCCACCTACTAGACTGGTAGAACTCACTGGAGCAAGCGGTTCGATAAGGATAATTCAGCGTCTCCAATCCACCTAGCACACAGTCCCCTCATCACTTAAGCCATCGAAAACCAAAACCAAAGCCAGAACCAAAACACCCACCAAAGCACAACCACCACCCCCCAACCCACCTCCATCCTCCTATCCCTCCCCGCAGCCGCACTCCTCAGCACTCGCCCCTTGCCCCTCATACCACCCCCATTTACTGTCACCCTTCCCATCCCTAACACGCTACCTCCCCTACCAGGTCTACCAGAGCCACTCCCCAACCCTACCATATTACCTCCCCTCATTTTAAACCCCAAACCCATCATATCACTCGGCCTACCTCTACCGGGGTCACCCCCACTCCCGCCAACCACGACCTCACTCCCAACCACCATCCCCGCCATCGTATCACTGGCTTCTACCCCCAGCTGATGCGGCGCACTCCCACCTTCAACCAACTGCTGGAGTTCATCGAGTTCAGTGGCTAGGATATTGGTGCTGCGGCCGCCCGGGCAAAATACAACTTCAAAACCGGCGCCCGCAGGGATGATGAAGGTCGAAGTTGTGTCGTCGAAGGCTGGGAGGGAGTTAGAAAGAAAGAAAGAAGCGAGGAGAAGGAGGAAGAGGTAAAGGAAAGATGGGTGAGAGTGGGGAGGAGTCGTGGATGGGATAGGAGAGGAGCTGTAGGAAAGAAGGGAAGAAGGGAGAAAAGGGGGGAAGAAGGGGAAAGAGGGGGGGAGGGAGGAAGGGAGGTAGGGAGGGAGTGTTATGAAGGAAGCGCGGGGATCATTAGGAAGGGAAGGAGGAGGGTTTGGAAGATATGAAAGAGGGGAGATAGGGAAGAGAGGGACTTAAGAGGGATGTAAAAAAAAAAAAAAAAATAAAAAAAATAAACTAAAAAAGCTTAATGGTCTCTGAGGATCCGATCAAAAAATTACTGAGAGAACGGAAAGCCGGTCCAGTTTAGCAGAAAAAGAACGAAAACTCACCATAGCTATAAGCATCCGGACACACCTTTTTCACTGACTTAGAGTACTGAGACGGCTGGCAAGTACTCGGCGCATTATACTTTCCCGTACAGCAATCCTGCGGCCGATTATTCTTTGCACAAGCCGAATAACATGGATCAAACACCGGTCGCTGAATCCGCGCATCTGGATACGGATAAATTCCATCCTGCGAGCTCGTGGGCGGATTCTGCTGCAAATCCCACGGACACCACCGTGCCACCTGGTCCTGATCGACGTCCTGATCAAAGGGGAGCGGGTAGGTGCTGTTTGTGCCAAGGAACCATTGGTGGCCGCTGGTGTAGGGATTGTAGCCTTGGGGGCGGAGGAGCCCGACGGTGCCTTCGCAGGAGGGGTTGGTGAGGTTGGGAGGGATGTCGTCGAGAGTGCTGTTGCCGAGGGGTTGGAGGACGATGGCTATGGGGAGGTTGTAGCCGTCGACAAGGGAGATGTCGTAGTAGGTGTGGCCGTCGCCGGCATCGAAGGTAAATTCGGCGAGGGAGACAGGAACGTCGCCCTGAGTAGCCAGACCATAGCCGTCAGTTCATTGTATGGGAGCGGTAGCAGAACGGGGGGGATAAGGGGTAGGTCATAGTACATACACCCACAACACAATTCACAACCCCATTACAATCCCCCGTTCCACAAGCCCTCGGTCCACCCCACTTCGGTGCCGTTCCCGCATCATTAAAGCTGCAATTCGTTCTCCCCCAAACCCGTCCTTGCCAATCCTCACTGACAGTCTGATTGCTCGTCTTCCCAGGATCCAGTTTAAAGCCACTGAGCGGGGGGCCGTCACCGGACTGGGTCGAGATGCCAGGGTAAATGGTTTCGGGACAGTAGTTTGTGACAATGAGAGGTGTGATGGATTCTTTTCTTCGGTTCAGTTTGCGAGGCGGCGGCCGTCGCATGTGGTGGAGGCTGGTGGTGAGAGGGAGGCTTGATAGGACTAGGAGACATCCGCAAAGTCGTAAAAAACAACGGAGTTTGGGAGGGAAAATGCCCCGTTTAGAATTGCGGCGGGACATCTTGGAGAGTGAGTGTTTAAAAATATGCAACAACAATCAGAGGTAATGAAGGGAGAGAGTAGAGAGATAAGGTTGAAGAGGGTCAGACGAGATGGGATATAAGACTCACTCCGAGCAGTTGAAGGAGGGCCATGGCGATCACATGGTTCATTGGGCTCTTCTTGCTCTTCATTGTTGCATCCACCTTTCTACCTTTGAAGAAGGCGCGGCACCTCATCGCCATTCCCACGAGGCACGCCCTAGGCCAAATCTCTACCAAGCACCATGACCAACATCTAACACGAGAGAACCCTGAAAAGAGTGAAAACCAGACAGGTTCATTGAAATCTGTTATTACCGTCTGACTACTTTATAACGGACCGTGGTATACACATGGCCTCTGTGCGAAATAATAAGAAAGGAAAATGCGCCGTCCCAGGGAATAATTTAACCTGGCGACTCCTCTAGACCGCCAAAAGGGTATCACAACACCCAACTTTTCTCCTTCCCCCCTCTTTCCTGCTGCTCTGACTCTATAATGCCAAGAGAGCAACAAGTCCACTCAGCCCAAGACCGAGGAGCGACTGCTTCGATACATCACCAAAGCGCCCCGGTGCTGCGTTCACGGTGGCTTGAGCTGGTGGAGTAACCGTCACAGAGCCAGTGGCCTGTCCAGATGTTGCAGTCGCAGCGCTATCAGCACCTGTAGCAGCAGCGCCTCCCGCTCCACTTGACGCGGCACCTCCTCCAGCGGCCGCTGATCCGGGTGCCTGGCCTGGAGAGAGGTTCTCAGTTTGTACTTTGGCGATGGCGGCGAAGGCTGCGACGGTTTTGTTGCCCGTGGTAGCACTGGTGATGGTCAGTTTCACTGCTTTCCAATAGAGATGGCGGAACAGCTTACGCGTTTATAGCACCAACCATACCAGCCTGGCAATGCTTTCCCTGCGAGCAATAGTACCAGATTGGGTTCTTATTCATGACGCGTATGGTATAAGTGAGGACGTTCCTAGTGTCGGTAATCGTTTTGTTCGTGGGCATGAAGCCGGAATAGAATGCGTCAGTTTTGTTGGGCATGACGTCTTGGATGGGTCGGCAGGGTTGATCGAATGTGGACTGGACGACTGAGTGGTTCTATAGCACTGTCAGAACGGGGCTGTCTACCGTACTTAAAGTTGCTATACAAACCTTAGCGTTGAACTGGAATTGAATGAGATCGCCAATTTCAGCCTGAACATTCGAAGGAGAAAAGATGAGTGATCCGTTGGAGCCGCCGACTTGGATTACGTGCGTATTAACCATTCCCGCTGCTGCTGTGGGGGCTGTAAGTACGTCTGATAGGGTAGCAATTCCCGTCGATACTGTCTCCGATGCTGCAATAGTCTGAGAAGCGGCCGCCTCGCCCAAGTGCGTAGTTGCTGCTGCGCATGCAAGTACAGCAGATGCGATAAGAGTCCTTGAGAAATACATGGTGGATAATGGTCGTTTAAAGAGTGTTTTTTTTTTTTTTAAAAAAAAAAAAAAAAAAAAAAAAAAAAGAATTACTGTAATGTGGTGGTGAAGAATGTACTGGCGACTAGCGCTGGAAACTGGACTAGCCAGATGGTATGAAATTAAGAAGTAAAGAAGAATATAAAACTCCGAATAGGAGGAGAGAACTGAAGTGAAAGACGATAGGAAATATCACGATAGGAATGAGAAGAAGAGATGGAGGAGAGTTGACATGGCTAAAGGGCGTACTTAAGGCATGAAGCGTAGGAATTCAAGGTGCTTGTGTGCGTTGAGCAGAAACAACATGGAGACAGTTGGAGAACATCCGAAGCATGGCGACTGTATCTGCGACATGTTCGGTTCTGGTGTTGCTTCAGCCACGTCCCTGGCTCTCGCCTTGCCGAAGGTTTTATGGCAAAATTGGGGGTTCATCATCTTTCTACAGTCCTATGCAAGATATGAAAACACGGATCTGAACTGTGATAACTCAAGAATCTGGTTATATGAACACAGTTGCGTGAGATAGTGATGTTGTTTGTCGCAATTGCGATGGTATTGGCCATGTCGATGTTGGGCGAAGTCGACGAGGTGCGGAGGCTGGGGAAAGCAACCCCGTGTTTGAACTGTGTCAGAGGCTGCAACATCTTGAATAGCCAGAACACGAGGTGCATGTCCTCTCATCCGAAAGAGTCTCCTTGGCTCTAAGAAACTCGTACGTGTGTTGGCCTTCAAGAGCGGACCACCATTCGCTGCAGATAGGATGCCACGCAATCCATCACACCTACTCTTGGGTGCCTCTGTTTCGACCCATTTACCTCCAACTGTTACAGACGTAAACCATGAAAAGGCCTACGATTTGTACGCATTTTCATCCTTGAAACAATGGCCATTGGAGTGGGTAATACGAATAGGAATCAGGCCAGAATTCGGAAGAATGCCCAGAACTCCACTTTCCTAAAAGTCCAACACCAACTGCGGCGCCAACTTCTCCAGATCCTCAACCTGCAAAAACCCATCCTGAATGGCCCCTCCTTTATCCGCATCGCCTCTCTCAAACTGCGCCCTCGCAATGGCCTCCCTTACAAACGTCTCCATATATTTGCCCGCCAACTCCAGCGCCCCCTGCTGCATCTTCATGCCTTTATCGTCAAATCCTTCATGTAATAGTCTCGCAAGTAGAGGTAACGGTATCGGAGCGGTGGTTTGTTCTTCTGGATGGTATGCTGCTGTTGTCGCCGGTGCGCGTTGGGGGGATAGCTCATCGACCATGTCCTCGTCGAGATCCGTGTTCTGGGGGGATTCTTCATCTTCTAGTTCGGAGTCTGAGGATATCAAGGTTGCGGCGGCTTGGAAGCTGAGTCCAGCCGTTGCTGCCTTCTTGGAAGCACCGGCACGCGCATCGGCTGTGTCTGAGGCGCGTTTAGCAGAAGGTCTGGCGGCTTGAGCAGCCGGCTTAACGGGGCGAGGCGGCTTGAATCCAGGACCTTTTCGAGGTTGAGCTTTCGGTGGCATATTGGTCTGTAGGATTGGTGGGGATGAGGTTGATGTATCATGTGAAGCGGGGAGATGGTTCACAGTTGCGTACAATGATGCGGCTAAGGTGGGCCGCATGAGCCGCAAGATACACGTGATTTGACCTATCACGCTATCACGTGATTCTATGAATTTTGGACTAGGCAGAATGACACTAAGCTGATTCACTAACACACATGGCTTTGTGCAGGACTGTAGTATGCATATTGGTAATGCTTTTCAAGGGGCTGCGAGTCTCGGAGTGATGGTAGATTGCTGTTCTTGCAGGAGTCAAGGAAAGACCCCAAACGTCATCAACAAACCAGTTGGATGCTACAGGCTGGTCACAGATCCACCTCGAGGCAAAAGAGGATAGGAAAAAAAAAAAAAAAAAGGACAATTTATGTAAGAAAATATCAATCAAAGCGCCAACATGATCCGTCTGGTACAGCGTTGCACAGCGTCACGGCAAGACCGAAAGTTCTGACATGTCAGGACGTTGAGAAGTGACACTGCGTGTGGAGTGGAAGATGAAACGTATCAGAAGTATACTGCCAGTACTCGGTACCTGTGCAAGCACGCATGCATGCAGGGAAATTTTTCCATGATCGAAGGACTGTGTCGAGAAAAATGATTTTTCGATACTGGATTGGAAGACTGAAATGAAAAGGCCAATACGTACCGTACCGTCTGACGTAGCATATGGTTTTCGGGATGACGGATGCAACCTTCCTTGGAAGCAGCAGAGGTTCCTCCAGGAAACGGGTATGTGCATGTATCTGACATAGATGGTTTCCTATCTGGTAGCACACTGCAGTGCGGCGAAGGTGCATCGCTGATTTGTGCAAGGGTGGCGCAACTACTATGGGATACAAAGCGTCTTGAAAACGCAGAGTTGATATTGGTTGCCGCCATGATGAATGGACGGAGATCCGGATGGGAATAAGGCAACCGTCCATGCATCTAGACTTTCGGACTGGGGAAACACCTGGTCCCGTCTTTAGGATTCAGGCGCTAGCGGAGTATACCTCGACCATAGTAAGGCCTCGACCAAAATGAGACACGAAGTGTTCAAAATTGTTGCTAGCTTACAATTGGAACGCGTGTTCAGCATGCTGGTCGGCAGATGAGGCTGTAACCTATAAGTCGCACTGGAGGATGCTGAAGATGCAGGAGATGGAGGAGATGGAGGAGATGGAGGAGAAGCAGGAGAAGCAGGAGATGTTGGAGATGTTGGAGATGTTAGAGATGCAGGAGATATTGATGATGGCTTGGGTAGGAGATGGCTGAGGGAGGATCCGTGGACAGCTAGATAAGAGATGCTGAAGCGGGCAAGCTGAAGATGGTGGAAGGTCGAGTTCCGAGAAGCACCAATCAGGCCCACAGTCAGGCCCATAAGAAGCCTCTTTTATTCCCACAGGATTAGAGACTATTTATTTTAGACATGTAGAACTTTTAGAAGCGAGGGGGTTAGAAGAGGAGCAATCACGGAGACTCAGACCGGGGGCGCCGGACCAAGCCACCAGCGCCACGGGAGGCCCCGAATCCAAAGAGCTTGGGTGGTGGGGACCGAGTGCAGAGAAGGGCGAGGCTTTGGGGGCTTCGCTTGCACGACGAAGCGCTGTTTTCATCTTGACACTTTTGCCGACTTGCTTGGATTGGTGCTGAAGCGGTTGATGGCGCTGCTCAGCCCGCGGTGGGCGCGCTCAGGTTGGGAGATGGCGTCAGTCTGGTTAGGAAGGGAATGCAGCAAAGCCAGGTAGCCTTGCGGAAGCGTGAGGTTAGACAGCCGCTTCCAGGCTTCGTGAGTATCCACAGGTCCAACACACCGGTCACCGACGCGGTATTTGCAGTAGTAGCAGCAGGTCCACACAGGTTGTAGCTGCCGCAATCAACTCTCACAAGCATCATCTTTCGGCACCATATCCCCCTTTAGCAGCCATGGATCATTCCCCCTTCTGCCAGCCCTATATCTACAATAGTAAAACCCCCTCCCCCTTCCCCCCCCCTTCCCTCCCCTTCCCTCTCCCTCTCTTCACTGTGCCTTCACTGTACCTCCTCTCTCCATTCACTGCGCCTCCTCTCTCCCTTCACTCGTCCATCAAACCTCAACTTTTCCCAACCCTTCCCAACCTTCTGGTCGCTCCCTTCGTCCTCTCCCCCCCCCCCCCCCCTCCCCCTGTTCATCTTCAGTTCGCAGATCTCTTCCCCAAAGAGCTTTCACCACTATCCACCACTATCAACCACTATCAACCACTATCAACCACCATCAACCGCTATCAACCACCATCAACCGCTATCAACCACTATCAACCACTATCAACGTCACCGTCACCACCTGCCTTCCACAAAGCTGCCCCTCCTTCCAACTACACACTGTCTTTCTTTCAAAAGCCAACACAATATCATTGTGCTCTGTGCTTCTGTGCTTCTGTGCTTCTGTGCTTCTATGCTATTCTCTGACAAACACTCCCCTCCTTAAGTTATTACTCGCCACATCTGCTAGGGCCCGTCATTCCAAAACATCCTGGGCCCCCGCTTAGAAACTTGTGGTAGAATTTATCTACTACCTTCACTCCTCCCAAAAAAACCCCCCCATTCACGTTTACAGCGTGCTGTTTCTCCTGTAAATATCTTACTTGTTACGGCGGCTCTCTGCCTTCTCCAAAACATGCCCCACTCAGTAAACTCATCATCGTCAGCCACCAACATGTCTCGTCCATCATCCACTTCTACCGCTTCGGCAAATACCTTTCCCAGGCCTGCTGGTGCGGCCCTGGTCGCGCCCGAGGCTCTTGCAGATCAACTTTCCCCTACACGGTCCACTTTCTCCTTCGATTCCTCACCAAAGTCTGCTACCTTTGCCGATAGAGGGTTAACTTTCGAAGAAAACAAAACTACACGTGCTCTCAGTCACGGTGCGCCTGGTGAAAAGAAAGACTCCGGTGTCCAACAGACTCGGTCTCAAAACTACGGCTCGCGGCAGCGCACCCAATACTACGAGGATCGATTTTCTTACAAGGAGGATTGGACATCCTCTGCGCGGGACCGAGTCTCCAAGGATGCTCCCATAGTCGCCGAGCTAAGGACCAACGTTATAGTATGTATATGTGCTGCCCTACAACGGTTGTCTTTCTCACAAAATGTTAGATCAAAGATGAATACACGCTCGTCACTGACCTCTCGCACCAACTCTCCAGCCGCTATCACCGCCCGGAATCTTCTATCATGATCACAGTCAATCATTCAGCATGCTTGCTCCTCGCCGGTTCGTTCGAGCCAACCTACATCCTCACGCTCACTGCACTGCCTGTGCACGTTCAAGCTACCACCAACAAACGCAACGCTTCCCTTCTCCAAACATTCCTGTCGGAAACCCTAGGAGTCCACCCCGAGCGTGGCATCATCAAATTCATGGCCATCCCGGAGGACAACTTTGCCACCAACGGAAACACGATTTTGGGCGAAATCGAGCGCCTAGAACGCGAACAAGTCGACGAGAGTGGCAACGCCCTGAAACGCGCCCTCACAAAGAGCTCCAGAAGATCCGCTGTAAAGTCCAAGAGTAGTATTCAGCTTTCCAGGGGTAATTCCAAGGCCGACAATAGCTTGTCTGCTTCGCCGCCCCTGCCGAGCCCGAGCCCGTTCGACTCTGGCGTCTCGATGGATGAGAAATATCGGCAACTCCAGTCTAGCAGCAAACCAGCTATCAAGAAAGACACGTCTATCCACAAAAAGTCATCGAAAGTGTGGAGTAGCGAGCCGAAACCCCCAAAGATTTCGTTGAACAATCTGAGCCCGCCTCCCATCCCTGAAGACTCACCTGCGCCTAAAATCGGCAAACGCAAGAGCTTTGTTTCTATATTCAAGCGGTAGTCGTCAGGCACCTCCACCCAGTCTTGAAAATTGCACGTTCCATTCCGGACACGATTTTTCTTTGACCACGTGATACACTCCTCATCCTCCCCCCCCCTCCAAAAAATAAATAAAGCTATTCAGCATAATTTGCACGCATAATAGCGACCCTTCATCTGCATAGCATGTTGTTGTTTGGGATTTGACGTCCAACTGTTTCGGGGGCGCGCGGATTTGTTGCGGCATGGATAACAAAAGACCCAGCGATTGGTACAATGGTTTGGAAGCACATTGATTACCGGCCTTATCGAACAAAGGGACGCACGTCAACCTTTGTACGTGGCGTGGCGCTCAACGAGTTAGTGCGGGCGTTGGTTGGTAAACGGATGAGAGCGAAGATTATGCTCGGATATACCCTCTTGTTTGTTTCTTTGAAATCTTTTCATATCAATAGCGCAGGACAGTCAAGGTTTATGGGATGGGCTGGCTGGCTCCTGGTGGAAATGATATAAATCTTCTGATACCATTCTTTTTCTTCTGCATTCTGTCTATTGAGGGGTGTGGGTTTCATACCCTCTTCTGCCGTTAAAATGGCCCAAATGGACGACAGCGTTTCAGCCGTAGCCGTCACATGAACTGATAGGCAGTCCTTTGTTTTGCCGACATTCTTGGTGGTTCCCTTTGCCAACATCATCGTTGCCCTCAGGACCATGGATTCTGGAATCATCATGACACAGCAGCCGTACGATCTCATACCATTACAGCTGTCTCAAGCCCATTACTCTTTCCCGGATTGGCTGTCGTCAGCATGAAGCTTTCTAGACCGATGGACGGTTCGTACAACACAGCAGCTGAAGCGCTTTCAGCCCTATACAGCAACGCCACAAACTATCAAAAGCCTATAACAGTGTTTGGTGGTCTTGGTTTGAAATAATATTGGCAGCTGAGTATTTCTTCCACCCATCCCCTTGCATGGCCTTTCATCTCCAGAATCTACCCTTTCCGAATCCCTGATCATGAAGAAGAGCCTAGGCTCTCATGCTTGGTGCAGTAGCTGAATCTTTAACCTTTCAGCCCTACCGCCACAGTCTATTCATTGGTCCTCATATTCCCCGAAGTCATTGATATACTCCGCATCGTACGGTGTGGCGGATCGACCTGTCAAGTGTGTCCGGGAGAGATATCCGGCTGACCTTGGATTACGATCTAACACGTTTCTACGACGACTTAGGCGTCTTCTATAGCATCCCCCGAGCTCACTACAACTGCATAGAGGGAAGGTCCCCCGGCGAGATAATACTGGGTCTCTTTTCTGCTCGGTCCATCGCTTTGACGACGCCTCAAGGTATTTAGAAAACATAGCCCCTGGAATAGAGCTTAAAAGGTTTGTCTATGGATTTGCATTTTATTAATGAAACTAGGTAGCCAAACCTCAAATCACAAGAGTTTGTCTCTCTTCCTTCTGCATCTCAAAAGCCGAAACTTCCCCAGTTCTCCCGTCTAAAATACTACTTCGCTAAAAAAAAAAAAAAATCTTTCTTTCATGCTGATTTATGTCTTTCTCTGCAACGATCCGCGATGAGATCGTGATGAACAACGCCTATAATTTATGGAAGCTCGCCCTCCTCCTTCCCATTTGCATAATGAACGATTCACTATATATCAGCAGCCATTGCAGTACATGCACGCATGACTTTTCTCCCATCACAATATCTCCCGTGGGTTGCAAGTTGTGCGCTGCAGGATGCGCGCGCGGTGTATCACCTGCGACATTTTTTACTCTTCAGAATGCATTTTCAGCCGGTGCTATATTACGTAGAGAGATTTTGGAATCTAGAGGGACATTCCTCTAGAGTCGGGTTTGCTTTGCTCTAAGCATTTGATATTACGTGTTCATAGACCCGATTGGGAACCAGGTAGCACGTTAAATTGAATTATTATTATTATTATTATTATTATTATTATTATATTACGTAGCGATGTTCGGATTTATGGAGCGCCCTACT
>ML994204.1:0-30674 GCA_010093945.1 Delitschia confertaspora ATCC 74209 | reverse complement strand
TGAAGTGATGTGTAGAGTAGTAGTGTCTGTTTTATATTTTTTCACCGCTTTTTCTCATATTTAATACTTTGCTCTGATTAAGTTGGTTACTGCCATAATGTCTTTTCATCATAATTTTTAATATAGAAGTGATGGAGGCTAAAATCACGTGATTAGAAGTCCGCATACCTTACTCTTCTCCCTTTTAGCCATTATTAGAAGCTTCTTCCTTTCTATTGAAGCTCATGCTTATCTAGTAATCTTCAACTTCGTATATTCTTAGAATTAAGTATTTGATGCGGCTACTTCTAATGTAACGATGCCGGTTCAGAAAGCCGTGATGCCATTATGGTCTTGATATTCCTTCGGCTTTCATTCCCCCGTAATCCCCGCATTTCACCCCCACAACCTCCAGCCCTCCAGCCCTCCTCCAGCCCTCCTCCAGCCCTCCTCCAGCCCTCCTTCAGTCCCAACTCGACCACCACCTTGATCCAGCACATGTGCTTGTACCCTTTTGTTCAGGATTTCAGCGGCTTCTATCTTCAATTGCCAACATCCGGTGGAAGTAGAGTCATTATACGTTTTACTGGAGTCGAATTTACAAGATGACGCCACAGAATAAAATGGTTAGAAAGGCAAAATACATGCATGGGGAAGATCAATTGTCGATCACAGACGGCGTATATAATGGCCATTTCCTATCTTTCCAGCGTTGATGTGGTACGTTTTGCAGTATCAGTCGAGATGGTAAACTTAATTAATGTTGACCTCCTCGCCGCAGCCTCGAACGCAGGATACTTCTCCAGCCTCGTGACAACCAACACCTCGAATCCAACCACAATCGCGCTTCTCGCCTACAATGAGACTTTCGGAACGAAAATCCTCGGTGAAAATGCAACAGCCCGCCGACTCCATAACCTAGACTACCAAGCCTTCCACGAAGCCGGTATCTACAATAAAGCCACGGATTCTATGTACATAACCTCAAATTATGTATCATTGGACAACCCCATCAACATAACAATCGTAAACCTCGCGAACAACTACTCCATCACCACAACTCACTACGCCAACCTCAGCATGGCTAACGGCGGAACATCTTACTACCCCCCCTCCTCCCCCGGGTTTCCCTCCAGCAACACAATACCCGCACCCCACCTTCTCTTCTGCGATGAAGGCACCTTTGACACCTCCTCCTCCCTCGTTTCTGTCGACCCCGTAACCAACAAATCAACCATCCTGCTAAACAACTTCCTCGGCCGCACTTTCTCCTCCCTCAACGATGCGCGCCAGCACCCCGAAAGAGGCGACATCTGGTTCACCGACGCCGATTACGGATATTTCCAGAACTTTCGACCGACACCCACGATCCCGAAGCAGGTTTATCGGTTTTCTCCTGCTACAGGGGAGATTCAGGTTGTGGCGACAGATTTCGATCAGAGTAATGGATTAGAGTTTAGCCCCGATTTGAAAACGCTCTATGTAACGGATACCGGAGCACAGCACCAGTCTAAGAACCTGACGAGGCCAGCGACGATATATGCTTTTGATGTTGTTGACAAAAAACGCCTAGCGAATCGCCGCACGTTCGCTTACGTTGATAACGGCTTCCCCGACGGTATCCACTGTGATACGGAGGGGAATGTTTGGGCGGGGTGTGGGGATGGGGTGCATGTGTGGAGTCCACAAGGTATCCTGTTAGGAAAGGTATGGATAGGTCTGGAGAGTAATAATCTTGCTTTTGTTCCGGGGGGCGTGCTGGTGTTTAGTAACAAGCAGCTGTGGATTGTCGAGGGAATTAAAGCGATGGGGAGGGAGGTTTGTAAGGATTTTGGCGAGTGTGAGGGGGAGGGGGAAGGGTTGTGGGGGTTCGATTTGATATAAGAGGAGCGGTTTCTTCGCATGTTGTATGTGGAGAGTATCAAAGTGTCCCAGAACGCCTAAGTTGTGAGAATTACATCAGTTCACTCCAAAGACCACGGAATCGCTTCTAAAAATTTCAAGGGGTTTCACAACAGTGACATCAGGCGGTGACTTCGCCATTCAATTGCGCTTGTCGTTTATACTACTTCGGTTATATCACAATGCCACTGGAATATTTGGCAGATTTTGCAAGATGAATCGTGTCTGAAAACCTGAATCCCGCCGCCCAAAAATGTTCTTATTTCTTTCTCAAGGGGCTATACAAGACGACACTCACTTCACGATCTAGCTCTCAACAATGTGAAAACAAAAATGGTATTGAGAATATATGCTATTCCCATTGGCGAGAAATAGAGCGAAAGTACACTTTCTAGTCCATGCAAGAGAAAGGATTGGTTGTTTGCTTGATCACGCAAGTACTCAATGTATAAATTCTTAATCGAAAGTAACAAACCAGCCACAATATCTTCCGCCCCCTATCGAAAAACTCATCATCCCTCCACCCTACCCAACACCGACAACCTCTATCAATCTTTAACTTTCGCATTAATCTGCGGACTCCATCTAACCATATACCTCGGCGGCACCTCAATCTCCTCCTCGCCCCCCCTCTGTGCCTTTATCCCATCCACATAAACCTTCAATCGCAGCGCCCCCGCCAGGACCTTCGCCTGGTTAATTCCCATCTCCTCAGCAACCCTCTCCAATGTCTTCATAACATACGTCTGGCTCTCCGGACTGGCGATTCCGGTCGCGCCGGCAACGTATAGGGGCCACAAGAGAGAATACCCGCCGGACACGCGGACCTGGGGGAGGCGAGATGTTGTGGTGCCGGGGTTGGGGAAGGTGATGAGCGCGGAGGTGGAGAAATTTGACCAGAGGAACCGCGGTTGCGCGCCTGTGGCTGAAGATGAAGCCGCAGGGTAAGTGGGCGGAGTATCATGGAGGTGTTGGGGGATGCTAGCGAGGATGTCGGATTGCATTTGAGAAGCTGTTGCGATGGTTTCTTCTAAGAGATGGGAGTATCTGGGATCTGTGAAGATTCGCGGGTTTGCGGCGAAGCCTTTTAAGAGAGTCGTGCGTATTATATCATGGTGGCCTAAGCGGATGAGACGGAGCCAGTTCCAGGTTTGAGCGGAGAGGTAGTGTGGGTAAATGTGGTACAGTTCGCCGTAAATACCTTTCAGATTGCCTGGATTGCGGATAACTTGGTAATTCCATGTTGGTGAGGCTTCAGCGAATACTTCCGCTGCGGTTTCGTCTAGCTCTAACGCTCTTTCGAGGATATCGCATAGGTCCGTAATCCGCCCTTGGATAATATCAACACGAAAGGTAGAGTATTGCATGTACGCTTTGTAGAACCGAATCACTGGGTCCTTGGCGTCACCATATTCAAAAACCTCTTCTAACAATTCATGAACATGGTCTGGCAATGATTCTTCGCGGCCCGTATAAATCATCATAAGTTGTGCTGCAGCTTGTAAAAACAGTCGCCGACCAGCATCTGTAGCGAATTGCTCCTTGCCTCGTACTTTGGCCAGAGCAGCGGTGCCTTCGATGTGTTTCGCCCAGGCTATGAATGTATCAAGATTGCTGGAGCCCGTGGTCGCTTCAAAGACACCCAAAAGAATGACAGCGAGAAGAGTGCTGTCATTTTTGACCTCCTGTGGCGATGCAAGAGCAGTGTTGGTCCGTTTTATGGCTTTGAGATACAGCCGTGTTGCTTCTTCCTGAAGACATCGGTCTTTGGAAATGCCAGCAATGCTTGCTAATCCGATTGCGGTCATTGCGGCTGCAATGACAGGATGAAACCCGAACGTTGATATGTTACTATAGTATACTTCCGAGCTCATAGATGGCTGATCTATACCGGTAGCAAGATGCTGCATGAAGAAGTTGATTCCGAGCATCTCTGCGGAGGTGAGCATAGGGGCACTGACTGTGGTGTATGATGCTCTGCTAGTGGGTCGTATGGGTACCATGGAGCCGGATCGATCTTTTGTAAAACGTTCATTTCGTAAGGCGATTGCTTTAGTTATGGATTTAACGACCTTTTGCTTAACTTTCTCCGACTCATCCTGGAACAACCGATCCACCTGATTCTCATATCCGGGACAGACAAATCCCCTGTTCATGCATTTGATGCATCCTTCAGCCCGTTCATCGCACTGTGAATTTAAGCTTAACTTGTAGTCTCGGAATACAACGCGGGAGAGCGGCACGGTGGGGACAAGGCTGACCATTAAAACATGGTTAGGCCGCGCCGTCGCAACGGTTGCCCGATTAAGTATGGAGGCCTGTGAATAATCGAGATTGGATAGGGAGGATATAAAACTGTACTCCATACCTTAATCTTCCTTTGTCGACAGCGTAAGCAACCTGTCGATGGTCTTCCACGGTATACCATCTTCTATTAAAACGGGTATACGACACCGGTATGAATAGGCAGTCGAACCCGAGAACTAGTAAGAGCGGCTAATCACCCGTCGGACGTATCGCAATGAGGACTTCTTTTCGCTGTTGTTCTGGTGCTTCAATCTTAAATCACCGGTTCAGATTCATACGGATATTTGATATTTGTCTAACAACATCTGCGAAGCAATTGAAGGGCGAGATGAATGAGGCTCGGAGGAAGTCGAAACATTTCCTGGATGCCTGATGCAGTGGCGTAGTCGGTTAAAGACGACAGATCATGTGGAAGACCAGGGATCGGGCAACTACATCAAGCCTGATAGACTATCTTCCCCATTACTTAAGAAGAGCATAAAAAGATTCCGTACGGCTTAGCTAAGGTTTCCCTGGGTCTGATTGACCAGCACTTGTAGTGAGAGAAGCGCACCTACCGACTCACGTGACTAGGTGCCATTTCTTCAGGAGGGAACGGAAAGTAAAGATCACTGGTCTTTAATTTGGTCAATCTGGGGGTAAAACCCTTTACGTGAAACCTGAAGAAGTATCTTCAGTCTGGGAACCTTTAAGTTACGAATCTCTCCTCTAAAGGGTACATGAATGGTGACAATGGCGCAGGAACTGAGAACGTCGAACTCTGACTGCGATGAGGGAATAATCATAGAACATGTGCCTGTTCATCTCGATGTAACGAAATTTAATTCCGGCTGTAGAAAAATTTGGACGGCTAACTACACACTGTCCAAGAGACCCCGAGCAGTCGAAGCTCCTTCTTGGTTAGTATGGTATATTTTCTGGGTTGCTGCACATATGAAATGTGCAAAAGAGTTGATTTAAGCTATCTGCAATAATGCCAGCTTATAACGTAGTGATGCCAAGCAACACTGACTAATCGGTACTTGACCTGTCCAGGTCAGGTGCTATATATCCTCATTATGCCATGACAGTATATTTGCAGAGTTCCCTGTGTGGCTTAGGTTTTCCGCAAGAACTGTATTGTACATGTCATGCATGGCTGTTTATGCTCAACCGACATACACCGAGATGGTGAGGCGTGTATGCACGTGGTGGATAGCAAAGATATGGCTGCAATGTGCATGTTTTCCGCGACGTGTAGAGACTCATGTCAAGGACAGCACGGTACCGGTTGCGACACTGCTAGTCAGCAACACCACAGAAAGTATCTGCATTGTCAGGTTCTTCTTGTGTGAATATTGATTGTACAGTGGACGTGAACCACCTCTCTCGACCAATGCCCGTAAACCCCACTTCTTTGTACCTGGGTTAACTTTCTGCTGTTAGTGTCGACAGACCAAAGAAGATGTAGCCATCAATGAATGTTGAACACGCACTATTTTGCTTTACCTTCACCTTCATCTTAACCAGCCACTAGCCTAAGATAGACAATTGGACTGTTAAGCTAAGGCGCAAAGCGAGATATTGCTTCAGTCCGATCATCCTTTCTTTGCTGTTGTCCCACTTCTCCAAGTCCGCACCGATATGGCAACTGTCTTTTCTTGCGGCCCTTCTCTTCTACCATCTTTCTCTTTCTTCATCGTCTAAAGCTCGCCTCTACAACCTTTTTAACATTATGCGACTTTATGACCGTTGCATCCCAGATCCACATCCAAAACAACTTTGCCCTCTACTTGTCAATATTACATATTTGGAATTAAACTGCCGGTCCAGTTCATCATAGAGATATTAGGATATCTTAAATGAACCATAACGTCGCAATGCGGGAGATAATAGGCGCCTGGGCCGACATCCCCTCAGCTCATCTAGTGCGGATATCGGATACCAATAAAGGGTATAATAAAAATAGTAACTTAGAAGCATCCGAATTTCCTAAGCCTGCGTAATTCCTCGTAGTTCTACTCTGAGTATGAATGTTCCACGTTAAAAGGAAAGTGAACTTGATAACGGTGCGAGGCAGCATTTTGCGCTTTAAATAGAGCGAAGAGTGAGAGAACCATTTGGGGAAGAGACTGCTAGTCATCCTTCATTATAGGGGTTCTATAATGTATCCATATTCCCATTCTAAAATAGAGATGTAGAGGTTTACCAGGGACCGGACGAGTTGCTGTGATTGAAGAGTGAAAGGACGAAAAGCGCCATAAGTGGCAGTGTTGTGGCCCAAGCTCCTTGCTTGGCGGCATCACCGCTCATGACGATGCCATTTCTACAACTTTACAACTCAGACAAGATTCCCGCTCAACACTCAGTTCCTTCTAGCCACCAATCAATTGCTTCTAGGAATGGATCCTCGGACATTAATTTGCGTGAGACTCTTCTCTGGAGTCGCCAATTCCCGCGCCTTCATCTCCACGACCGCATGCTTGGGACGGAGTGCGTCACCTCTCAGAATCTCACAACCAAGAGTCCAAGCACCAATACGGAAATTGCCTCAGAGATATTACAGATGTCTTCACAGCTCATCCTCGCGACTCGCCCCTTCACACCCTCCCAAATCCCGCGACCGGGGCCCGAAAAGTGAAGAAGACACTCAGACCGATTTCGGCATGCTAGACGTTCTCAGGAATACAGCAGCTCCTGCTACGGCGATCGACGCGTGTACAAGCGATGGCTTTGCACTGAATAATCAGGTCAGAATAGTCGGTAGCGGTGTTTTGCTAGTAGCTGGAGAGGTCTTTCGGTGGAGACCCTGGATACAAGGCGCGCCAGAGGGGAAAGAAGATGCCATGTCGGGAAAGCTGACCAACTCAAAACGTCAATGGGAGGTACCAAAAGATGCATGGGGGATTTTGGATCTTGTGTGGCCGAAACCTGGTACGATACCGTGTGTTTCCTCGAAAGTGTCGGGATAGAGCACTGACAGGCTTGCAGATTTGTTGATTATTGGAACTGGCCCCCAGGTGATGCCAATTGCGCCGAGCACTCGCAAACACATAAATGATCTGGGTATACGGGTGGAAGTGCAGGATACAAGGAACGCCGCCGCACAGTTCAACCTCCTCGCCACTGAACGAGGGGTCCAACAAGTTGCAGCGGCCATGATACCTATCGGATGGACGGAAGAAAAATAATGTTACGGTTTAGAAAGAATTATGAGTAGTCACTTCTGTCTGAAGAGAGGATGTATATAGTATAATGTAAGTAAGAACGAGCTACGAATCCACTAGAGCTGGGAGTTAAACGATAATATGTCAACGGGTCTATTCACGCTCTTCTGGAACATTCCCCTATAACAGTTTGTCTTTTTCTCCTCAGCGTTCCAAACACCTCAACCATTCACTTTACATCTTGTTAACAGCGTTTCTCACTTAAGTGGCTAGCTGCATATACGCTAAGCGCATTTTCACTTTTCCATCCGATACCTATAACATTCTCGTCTCCAGCCAATCTTCATCATGCAAAAAATTCTTCTTCATCCAATTTCCATCCTCTACACATCAGCACCACAGTAGTTGTAACCATGTGCAAACTTCGAAGCTACTACTATCTCCCACTGGGCGCGTCTGCGCGTCCCTGTGATCACAGTTACCCAGATATCGCTAATCCTGTGGAACCCTGCTGGAGGATCTTCTAGACGCGTGTGACGTCCAACATGCTAAGGTACAATTCTCACAGTTACAGAGCATTCTTAACCAATCATGGAGCGTATCTTTTCTTTCTACCGTCATCGATATCAGTACCAGTAATTGGAGAGCGAGCCAAGCTCCCGAAGCCGAGAAAGATGAGATGACAGTAGATGACGGTGCCGACCAGAATGCTGGACTAGCTGACTTGGACTCTGCCGCTTCCATTCAGAGCGATAACTGGGATGAAAAGGACACATCCAGGGGGGGTAGCCAGGAGAAACAATACCCCCAGCAAGAAGTCTTGAGCAGCCCGGTATCAGTGCTCCGCCGACCTCTCCTTGACGCTCCAGCCCGTACCTATTATGACACCAGCCATGATGAGGGGTATGCTGGGAGTCTAGAAAAGCAATCCATTCAACCACTAGGTGGAGGGACGTTGCAAGGAGAGGATTTGCATCTACAAGAAGGGTACGCAATGTTGCCTCGACTGTTGCTCAAAATGCCAACCCGCATGATTTCCGGCAATCTACCCAACAAGACATGGTGGAAGATGCAACAAAAACTGCAAACCGTACCAGAAGAAGCGGAATTAAGCCAAGACGAGGCTGTTGAGATGGCAGGATTAAATCGGCTTCTACACAAACTACCTTCACACCCAATCCCTTCACTTCAAGCAGGCCTCGCCTCTGAAGAGTTGCGATTACAATTAGCTTTGAAGATGTCGATACAAAATTACGGGAAAGAGACGCAACTCCAGCAAGAAGACCATGATGGTAGTATGGAAGTTATGAGGGAACCTTCTCGACCCTTGCCTCCACTGCCAACCGACGCGAGTCCAGATACCAGCCGCAAGAACGAAAAAGCTCAGAAATTGGGCCTATGTGGCTATGGACGTCAGCTGTATTCAGAGGAAAACGATATGGGTGAAGGTAGAACTGGATCATCTCCGCGTCCGACCTCGACCCCTACCCGTGCGCAGTCTGACCGTGTCACAATCCAAGATTACGAACTCGGTCTAGATTCGGATACGGAAGAGAAGGAAAAGATGCAGCATGAGATGCCGACAAACAAGATAGATGACGAAGACGCGAACTGGAAGGTCATAACGTCCCTACTTTCACCACCGGCGGACAAGAGTAATGACGAGGAAACCATTAAGGATTATGGCAGAAATCCCTACCGTGAAGCAGTCCATTTCAAGATTCGTGCAGAACCGGGAGCTGAATACACGCTCGATCTGTCGAAGCTGCCTAAAATTCCGTATTCGGCACCGGTTGTGCCAGCTCAGTTCGGAATTTCCGCGGGTGATACTGATGAAGATGTCTCACCGTCTTCGCCAGAGTTTCCGTCCCCCTACACTAGACTTCACCTCCCTCAGCACGGTAGTGGCGTTAAGATTTTTTCATCATGCAAGGCTTCAGAGGGCCAGAGTGGTACATCGGCGGTTCGCACGGAAGGTGGAGCAGCTATGCGTCAAGTAGAAGCATCTATCCACCAGGAGGGGCCAGCTGTGACTGAAGGAGAAGCAGTCATGACTCAAGGAGATGCAGAATATCAGACAGGAGAGCAGCGGACTGGACCAATCCTGGGTTACCTGCAGTACAGAAACAGCCTCGCTGAAGGCAAGCCGGGCTGTGCTACACAATAGACTGAGAACACCATTACTATAAGAGTTTAGCGATGAACAGGAATCATGCGGTTGGGGTTACGGATAGCTGGTGTCACAGTGCGGTATTTTTGCTGGCTTTCAGATATCTGTCCTTATTTCTGGATGATAACTTCATGATTTTCTAGGAATTGCATATATGCAACACACGACTGGAATGTGATTGCGAGCGGACATTAAAAATAGTTTATTATTTGCTGGGTGATGATTTGGCCTTGCCGACCCTGTGGCTAAAAGCCGATATGCAATGTAGAAAATCAAAATCGATTGGGAAAAGAGTCCCCGTATTTACTGGCTGCGAATCACAGCCTCCAGTTCCTCTCCAAGTAGAATACAATTGCTTGCAATAAAGGGTATCAAACCTCCGCTATGACGGCGTATAAGGGGACAGAACCCGCTCTGTGATCTTACTTTCGAACAATCTTGCCATACCAACCTCATATATCGACTCCGGAACTAGATCTCGTACCGTCTGGCCAATTAACGCGTCATATCCAACTGTGTAATAGGGCTGCAGGAATGGGTCTGTCATGGCATCGTACACTGTTGTCGCAACAGCTTCGGCAGTTTGAGCTGCGCCGTCTGCGGCGGCTAGTACTAAGCCTTGCCTGAATTCCAGAGTCAGTGTAAGGTTAGACAGTTAGTAAAGACTGGCTGGTACCATTTACTCATCATCGGGCCGTAGACTTGCTTCTCTCTTTCACCGCAACTCTTATCAGTGTCAACCACGTGGCCTAGACTATCAACACCAGCAGGTACGTATCCCTCTTTGACATGGTTCCAGTAACCATCCCATGCTCTGGTGATTTTCGGGCCAATGCCGTGTGTCCTGCAGGTGAGCGTCAGAAAAAAAGAAAGGAAATAGAAGGAAAGTGCATTCCGAGAAAGCCGATTATGATGACGCGGATTAGGATAGTGAGAAACATACCTCGTCCATCCGGGCCGCACAGAAGTCATACCAACGCCAAACGGCTTAAGTTCAAACCTCCACGATCTTGTCATCCCCTCAATTGCAGCCTTGGCCGCAGAATAAGGCACCCACATTGGAGGATTCACGAACCCACCATAACTCCCAACATTGATGAACCTTCCTTGATACTCCTTGATGATTGGAAGAAAAGCCTTGACAACAGAAATATAGGCCCAGAAATCTAGCTCGAAGAGGTCTCGCACCGCTTTATCGGGAGTTAGTTCCATGGGCGAGATCATGCAGAAGCCCGCGTTGTTGATGACGCCTACAAAGGGGGTTTTAGAGTTGCCATGAACGGCTGATGAGACTTCTGAGACGGCGGAAGCGATAGAGGAGGAGGAGAGAACGTCCATGATTAAGGGGCGGATGGAGACATTGGATGGAAGATCCCGGGATTTGATCTCATGTTTGATAAGCTGTAGCTCTTGCTCATCCTTTACGGAAGCGAAGACTGTGTAGCCTTTGGAGGCGAGATATAGAGAAGTTGCGAGCCCAATTCCTAAGGTTTAGTTAGCATAAAGCACGTTAGGGTATGGATGACCATATTGGTACAAACCCTGGCTTGCTCCCGTGACTAATACTGACGGTGAGTAGCCTTTTCCAAGGGCTGGACGTGTGTGGAATTGGGGTTCATAGCCTCCTACGAGGAAATATAGAAAGTAGCCGCTCACATAGTGCACGGCAAAGTCGGCCCATGCGAGGAGACGGTTGAGCGGGATGGTGGCATTGGAGAATGCGGTCAGGAGTACGTTCACCATTTTGATGAACGGAAGATTTTTTGAGAATTATGAGGTTTAGCCATCTCTTCGGCCTCTTCAATGGAAGATTGGGGGTGGACTATATAAATGAGTATGTTGGACGTCATCGTGAGGTAAACGGACTATTTCTGAAACAGCTAGCGCGGAACGTGATCTTGGTTTTCAAAAACGTGAATGTCTAACGATAACTTTTAAAAGTTTTTATCCATCAAAACCACAATCCAATTTGACAATATTAGGATATCGGTCAATTGATGTTGTTACTGAGGCTATTCTAACCAAAGTGATAGATTATGAGACATGCAGCTACGTCCAACACGTCCACATCGTCGCTGACGGCCGTACCATGTTCTCTTCATCAAAAGGGTCTATACCCAAAACATTTGATCACTTCCGCTTGAGATTTTTCTGCGCCGCTTTTACAGATCCCTCTCAATGCCGGCGAAAAATCATGCCTATTACCCTACCATGTATGGCAAAGTGGAAATTTCAGCTCCTTTCAGTTCATTATCACTAAGTCATCCACCAACTAGTAGGAGTAACGGTTTCGGCTTCATATTCCCCTTGGGAGAAGCTGGTATCGTCCAAAAAAAGCAGAATGCTATTAAAATAAAGAGGACCTTATATCGTTGGTTATGATGACAAGAATAAAGGGCGCAAACGTGGCATACACCCAGAGAGGGAGAGTTAAAGGACTGTCCCAGGGACATGGTCGAAAAGTGTCGGCGTGGTGTGAGGGAACTAGGCATGAAATATCGTTGGCCCGTTCTGTCCATCAGGCTCATTCCTGAGCATCGTGAATATTAGTTGCCTGTTTTGCACGTCCTGAGCCATATACAATTACGGTGAGTCAGCACAGGCTTGGCATCAATTCCAGCTTCATAGCTCGGTGAGTCCTCTGCGCCTCTTCCTCTCTTCGTACTAAATTCATATCGAATAGCGATGCATAGGTTCTACCTTATGGCCTTCCCTGACATCACGAGAGACCGTCGTTTAGATGTGGACGACAGAAGAGTACGACGCCTCCGTACGGTATGAATGTGGATAGAGTGCTCACATCGGGGTTTGCACCGCTTACACCATTACGGGCTGTTTCCTAGAGAATCAGCAGTGACGTCATGACCGGGCTAGTCGCGCTGCTGATGGTTGATGGCAACGAAACAATGTGAAAGAAGTCGTCTTCAAGCACTCTCTGCTTGGGCAAATGCTGGCATTGCAAAATACAGAACAGTGTAAGATTGGTTTCGGACTTCACTGTAGGCAGCGTCCACTCGATTTCCTTCTTCGATGTGCCTCATCTCGACACTAAAACGAGACTCTATCTCCAAATAATCGTCAGCTGATTTGGATGCCCTTACTTGATCATACTCAACGACTGAGATGTCCGGCCCTTGTCGGCTTATGAGCTGCTGCTCCATGCAGCCGGCGGTCGCTATTATCTTTACCGTCAGGTTGCTCATAGCTGGTTGTCCTCTTCACGCCCATCCAGTCTACAAAAGAAGCTGAACTCCCATGGATGAAGCACTACCTCGGGGCGTCGTCGAGTCCAACAATATTTGTACCAACTCGCTGATCTTTCTAGAGAACTTGGACTGATCCTCAATATCTCAATTATAGAGCGTGGATATATGGACTCCCTCATGATGAACGTGCTAAACATGGAAGCAGAGCAGATGGCCCCTCCGCACAAACACTCCGGTGAATAACAGACCAGATTTCATCATAGCCACCCAAATCTCAATATTTTTTTCTGACAGCCACATTCGCAAAGTGTCCTCCTTTGGAGGACTGCTCACTACATGCCCCTACGAGTGCGTTAATGGCGAGTACGATTCGATGCAAAGCTGCATGTGGTATCATTCTCAACCTAGCCTCCGCAACTGAACTGTGAAGTTCCATAACTAGGAACCTCTTTTGTCGTCATCACTACCATAATCTCCCGCAGTCCTTCACCCTGGTAGTCCTTCATCCCAAGGGAGAAACTGCTGATCTACATAGCCATGAGCCATGCACTTAACTAATTTTGGGGGCTCGGTCTCCCACTTGATCTTCAAATCCTCTCCGACATTCGCCGAAGTATACCCTTTCAAGGTCTTAATCCTCTTTCCGGCTTCATTGTTGTATTCAACATTAACACTAGGCACCACTGCAATCTTACCGTAACCATGATACCACATATCCTTCGCGAACAACTTCGGCTCTCCTTGAAAGCATTCTCCTTCATAGTGACCACGGAACTTAATTTTGCCCTCCATGAGTGGTTTGGCAGTGAACGCTGTAATTCCGTTCCAGCAGGAGAAGACTTGAAATGGTTCTGACTTCATCAGATGCCACTTCGCCTCATCGTCGTTCGGGAAAAGATTCCATGCAAGGTCCCAGCTGCCGCTTTCCGGAATATCAAAGAATGAATCGCCATGCATATCGCGCGCAATCCAGATGTCGTAGAAAGTGGGATTATCACCCACATAAGTCCAGTCCATGGCGCACGTCATATCCGCTTTCTGAAAGACGCGTTGATAGACTAGCTCTAGGATGTCCTCTAAACACACCGCAATATCGTTTGAAAATACGACTGTTGTTTTGGGGTCGTAATTGTCGGGATACTGAATGAGATCATTTACAGCAAGGTTCCGAAGCTCTGCAAGAGCTATGATCCGGTCCGTGCCCTCTATCTTGGGATTGATATCGCTTGTTTGCAAAATATATCGGCTTCCGAGTATTTGAATCTCCGTGCGCAGCTCCTTTAACACTTCAAATGTCCCATCATCGGACCGTCCTTCAACAATCGACAGCACGCAGTTCTCAGGCCCGAGAAACTTTATGGCCTCCACGATAGAGCCGATCAATCGAGGAAGAAGACCCACGCATTGATGCAAATCGAGGGCGAAAAAGTATCTTGGGAGCTTTGAGCGGGAAGGGCCTTTAAGAGAGGCGTAACGGTCGGGGTTTGGGAAAGGACATTCGAGTCGTGGATAGGTCTTATCTTCGGGATCCATAATCGCATGGAGGTATGACGGTGCCGTAGCCGCAAGCGTTTCATTGCTCTCCTTCAACAAAGGAAATCGTGTAGAATATGCATATTGGGCTTCTTCTGATGAATCATGAGCTGAGTAAAAGGAGAGATGAGAAAGGGAAGGATGTATTACCTGCGGGAGATTTAGCGTCTCTAGAATCAACAGGATTAACCGGTAACAATCCGGAGCCATATTGGGAATGTCCCAAACTAACAGCAAGGAAGAGAACAACCGCAACCAACGTCAAAAGTTGAAAGAGGGTTCGAAAGCTCCTTTTCATTGCCATTTTGGAAGGAAAGAACTGTAAAACGATGCAAAAGAAGGGAAATAAGAGGAAACAAAAGAAGCCCAAAAAAGTTGGTCAGTCTCCCGGACTTGTGAACATAAACATAGAGATTTTCATCGAAAAGATTGACGAACTTCGCCGCATCTTGTGAGGTTGAAGTTGAGCTTTCGCCCCTGGTCGCATCGATAAGCCGGCGCATAACGCAACCGAAGCGGAAAGCCACAGCGCCACACACGTGCAAGGCTAGAAATCCCTCGCACGATATCACAGAAATAGTTCGTGGCGGTTATGTGCTACGTTCAGGTAGAGAACTACATTACGTGCTCTGTGAGTATACACGGTCGGCACAGCAGAATTAAAATATAAGGCAAGTAGTGCCTCGCCCTCGTTTATGGAGAGCAGTTAATATCGGTTTTCATTTTTCGGAAGTGCGTGCTGTGTGACGTTGTCATTCACCTATTCTCTCTTTCCAAAGCCATGGCTCATCTATTCCTATCTCTCATTCTTCTTTTTCTTAACTATCTCGGTTTTTATTTCTTGGGTCGACTTATATTCCAAAATCAAATCGAACAGGCAGCGCCAAATGAGAGCCTTTTAGTTCCTCAAACTTCTAATGGCTCGACAAGCGACAGGTCAGGTCAGGTCAGTGGTACCTACATGCGGATACCACAGCGGTGATGACAAGAACTCCTGAACAGTATAAAGGGGATATGAATGAGGCGTTGATACAGGGAACAGGCTATGGGCCTTATGTCCTACGACCGTACCCTCAGCAACGAATTGTGGATTAGCTGGCTTTGTGTGGATAGATATGCGTGCAAGAACCGATGCAGAAGGTTTAATGATAAGGAAAGCATCACAACTTTTACATGGTACAAATTTTTTTACTAATCTTTGGAGTTTTACTGATACGTCGGTTGCAGCTTGTAATGAACCCAAGGATTTCTGCTCACTCTCCCCTCATTGATGGACCTGATCAATCTTTCGAGCACACTGTATGTGGATCTAGTGCGATTATGGAGAGCATAGGAGCAGCAACTCCGAAACCGGTGGAAGCCAGCACAACCTCCTCTAGCGCTTCTCCGATTACATTCACAAAGAAGCAGACGCCATCGTCCTCCCAAGCAACAGCTACATCGACTTCGGTCAGCATCTTCAACTTTCCTCTCTCTCTACATGATATTCTTCCCCTTTTGCTTTTCCGCAACCCAGCCTAGCGTCCGACTCCATCTCCTCTAACCCCAAACCAACCATCATGGGAGCCATAATAGACAAGACCGTCGGGGGCATCGTAATCATCTGCGTAACAATCTACAGAATCTTATTGATCTGTAAGAAGCGGCAAGGTGCGAATTGAATTCTAATATTAAAGCGTGAGGAACCACCTCAAGAGGAATAGCTATTTTAATAGGGGTTACATGGCCTTGCATGCACCTCTCCGTGTAAGGGAAGAGCTGCGAGGCAGTAAGGGTGAGGTTTGACAAGCTTGTACTGTTGAAGTTCTATGAGAGCCGAGAGGCGGAGTTCCTATGTATGCGCGTCAAGGCTCCGAGAACCGCAGGTCGTGTCGGCATAATGTGATCTCCGAAACTTTCATCTAAGGCTAGAGGACTGGGATCCAGCCCATCACATTATTAAGTTTCGGAGTTCAGCATTGCCTACTATCACGTGGTATCTTGTATTACAGTCTCCCTTCCTCTTCTCTATATGGGTGCAATAACCAACTTGTTATATCTCTTATTGCTTTCCAGATGAAGCTCGCTCGGCTCCTTGCCTTAGCTCAACACTGGAAGGGCGTTGTAATGTTGTTTTGGGTGTCATATCGGCCTTCGAAGAGACCGACCAAGGTGAGCGTTAGCGTCAGTATGAACCCAAAAGTGCTTACGCATACAGATATTATGAGGGCCAGAGGTTCGGTCCGCAGTTGTTTACAACAGCATTCCAGGCATAGACTGTTCTAGAAATATCATACATAGCATTCGTCTTGACTTGGTAAAACTTATTACATTTATCAACTAAGCCAGATTGAGTAGAACTCGAAGAACTCGTGTTAGATGAAGTCTACTCTGGTGGACTCCTCAGTTTTGCCCTGTGCAGTACGAGTTTTCATTCACGTGCTGGCAAGAAAGGTCGAAAGAAGGATTCTTGACTCATATTAGACACCAGACTTGCTAACAATCAAACCTATTGCCAAGAATAATTGGATTGATTGGATATTTCAATCACTCCAATTCAACCCCGAGTCAAGATTTATCCAAACAATCTCAATCCGGGGGTTCAGACTTGAGTTGAGTTGATTTCGTTTACCTGACCCGTCGCCCTGGAGCTCTGCAGACTACAGACTACATAACAAAAACTACATAAGAACATATATTTGCATAGATATAGCTAAGAATAATGGAAAAGAGAAAAAGGAGGAAAGTAGAAGAGGAATAAGAATTAAAGAGAGGAGAGCTAGTGACAGCCTGTTAGCCACAAGGTCACATGACCCTTGGCTACCTCCTTATGTATACCATACCCCTCATAGCTTCTACTCAGACACACATAACACTCTACACAATCATCATCACAATACATACTTTCAACTCATGTCATCTCTCTGTCACTACAGGCTTACGCAGCCGGCCTATATCGTCCCCGTTTATCACTCCTTTGATCTGGGGGGTTTCACCTGAATTGGTTGATTCTTTACCGGGCTGAATATTTATATAGAATTTCTAAACTCTATTGGAAGCCCAAGCTGCCGTCTATACCCTAAACTTCTTAGCCTACAGTTCCTAGAGATGAAGCTTTCGGTCCTCGTACATACCGACCTGACGATAGTACTTTGGTGTTGGGCTAATACAAACTTGGCCCTGGGCCCAGCGGCTCTGCTAACACAAAGGGCCTACATATACACAGGAGTAGAGTACCTATAGTATTCTGCTCTTCAACCAATGTAACAACTCTCCTGATCTGTCTTACTTCCCTGTTCCAGTAACACTTGTACGGATCGTACAGTATACAACTGATTCGTGTTAAATTCTCTTTAATTCACGGATTTGTTATCATAAATCGGAACATACGAAACAAAATCCCCTTTCAGTTACCTAAGTACCAGTATCGGTAAAATAACAAATATAACAAATATAACGAATATAACCATATAACAAACATAACAAACATTGCAAACAGATACAACTGTTAATTACATCACTGCGCGGAACCCCCGCTTCCGCTGTGTGACCCTCTCTCTGGGAAGGCGCAACCTCGAACGGGCACTGCCCTGACCGGGGAACGTTATTTAATAGTGGTATCTGCACTCCAAAATTCGGTATATTCTACATTACTGCACTCTTCATAGTTCGGACCGCCTTTGCCGGATACTCAATCTCGGCACTTTGACCAGCAGTTAATGTACATAGCCCGGAAAATACTGCTCATCCTTACTTCAAACTGCAAAAGCAGCCCAGGTTTTCTCTGATGCTCAGGCAGAACGGGCCGGCATAATCATCCAACCTGGTGCCATGAATCCCTGGTACACATTTAGCTCATTCACCATGACCGGTTCGTCCTTTTTTATCTCATACTGGGCTTGACCAGGTGTTACGGTAGATCTGCACCATGAAGAAGGCACCCGGAAGAAGGCACCCGGAAGAAGGCACATCATTTTGTAATCGTCGTTGGCGTCGTCATGCAACTCTGTGTAAGGTATACTATCAAGCCGGTGGGATTTCCCAATTAAGTTGAACCGGAATCACTGTTTGGACTCTACCCTTACTTCTTGAAAGCTCTTAAAAACGGCTTTGAGCTGTCAGTATTCAAAGCCTGCTTCTTTGTTGAACTTCCTCTTCCCAAAATGGTCTTGTTCTCAGTAATCAGCTTGGTAACAGTGGGGTTACTAATGCCCAGAGCCCTTGGTGCTGAACGCCCTGGTCATATAGTTCCAGACTGCGTCAACGGGCCTTTGAAATCGAATAAAATTTGTGATGTGAAGGCAAAGCCGGCAGAACGCGCTGCTGCACTCGTTGCTGCAATGACCCAACAGGAGAAGCTTGCAAATCTTGTCAGGTACGTGTCAGAGAGCAGTCTTCACTTCTGGAGTTAACTAAAAGATAGCAAGGCACCTGGGGTCTCACGTTTGGGACTTCCACCATACAATTGGTGGGGAGAAGCTTTACATGGCGTAGCTGGGGCTCCTGGAATTGACTTCTCTGGTGATTTCAAATCGGCAACGCAATTCGCCCAGCCGCTGCTGCTGTCAGCTGCTTTTGACGACGACCTTGTTCACGAGGTCGCAAAAGTGATCGGGACCGAAGCAAGAGCTTTCGGCAATGGTGGAAAGGCCCCGTTCGATTTCTGGACTCCAGATGTCAACCCATTCAAAGACCCTCGCTGGGGAAGGGGCTCCGAGACTCCTGGCGAGGATGTGCTCAGAATCAAGGGCTATGCCAAAAGTATGCTATCAGGGCTTGAAGGAAATAATCCAAAGGAAAGACTCGTAATTGCCACATGCAAACATTACGCGGCCAACGACCTTGAGGACTGGAAGGGAGCCACGAGGCACAATTTCGATGCGAAAATAACACAACAAGATCTCGCTGAGTACTACCTTCAGCCGTTCCAGCAATGCGCAAGAGATTCCAAAGTCGGCTCATTCATGTGCTCTTACAACAGCATTAACGGTGTCCCAGCCTGTGCAAATACGTTCCTGATGGGAACCATTCTCCGAGACCACTGGAAATGGACAGATGACAACAACTATATCACCAGTGATTGTGAGGCCGTGCTGGACGTATCCGTGAACCATCATTATGCGCCTTCAAATGCGGCAGGTACCGCGCTCACATTCAACGCCGGCATGGACTCCAGTTGTGAATACTCCGGATCGTCAGATATCCCTGGCGCTTGGAGTACTGGTGCCCTCAATGAGACCACCGTCGACAGAGCCCTCAATCGTTTATATCATGGTCTCGTTCGCGCAGGATATTTTGATGGTCCGGCAGCAGTTTACGCCAAACTTGGGGCCTCCAATGTAAACACCAAAGCCGCACAACAACTGGCACGCGAAGCCGCATCTGATGGCATTGTGATGCTGAAGAATGACAAAACTCTACCGCTTGATCTGAAGCGAGGTTCGAAAGTCGCCATGATAGGCTTCTGGGCTAGCGATGACAGCAAGATCCGGGGCGGTTACAGTGGCCCGGCTCCGTTCCTTCACTCACCAGTGTATGCCGCGCAGCAGCTTGGGCTTTCTGTCAAAACCAGCACAGGACCAATTCTTCAAAGTAACGCGGCAAACGACAACTGGACAACAGATGCGCTTACGGCTGCGAAGGGGTCAGATTATATTCTCTATTTTGGAGGGCAGGACACGTCAGCCGCCGCCGAAGGGATGGATAGGTTGAGCCTCGCCTGGCCCGAAGCGCAAGTCACTCTCGTCAAGAAGCTTAGTGGCTTGGGAAAACCACTGGTGGTTATCCAAATGGGTGACATGCTAGACAATACCCCTCTCCTTACCAACAAGGGCGTCAACTCTATTCTCTGGGCTAGCTGGCCGGGTCAAGATGGCGGACCCGCAGTCATGGACATCATTGTTGGTGCGAAGGCTGTTGCGGGTCGGCTCCCTGTTACTCAGTACCCGACCAACTACACCGACTTGCCAATGACAGATATGAACCTTAGACCTAGTGCTTCCAGCCCAGGCCGTACCTACAGATGGTATCCTACACCCATTCAATCATTCGGATACGGCCTTCATTACACTTCTTTCAAGGTTTCATTCGGCACTTTTGGACGTAGGTTCTCCATTCAAGACCTGCTCAAGGCATGCTCCGACGAATTCCCCGACACATGCGCGCTTCCTCCTCTACCCGTAAATGTCAAAAACACTGGCAAGCGTACCTCTGACTTTGTCGTTTTGGCTTTCATCAGCAGCACGAATGGCCCAAGACCTTATCCCATCAAGACACTGGTGGCGTACACCCGCATCCGTGATATTGCTCCAAACCGCACTGCAGATGCTTTACTAGAATGGACTCTAGGTAATATTGCGAGGCATGATGAGAAAGGAAACACAGTGCTCTATCCTGGTGATTATCAGATTCTGCTCGATGAGCCGCTTCAAACGAAGTTCAATTTCACTTTGACGGGGACGGAGGCGGTTCTGGATAAGTGGCCATCTCCGCCCGCGTAGATACAGTCAAAGAGTACCAATGTTTCTAAAAGTTAGGGGGAGGAGATTGGAATGTGGACAAAAGACAAGGTCAAAGTCCCAGGGAATTGCGTGTAAAAAATTGCAATGATATGCACTTTGAAGTATAACAATGGAAATTGTTTTTATTGACATCTTCGAGTGCCCACACCGTAGGATCCGAAGGTTAACATCAACACTGGAGTAAAACTCCAACCGTCTTTGCCCAAATATACCTACTGCGCCTTTAATTAACTAACAGATTGAGGGTTACAAATCTACGCTATGTAAAAAGCTCCTATGGCGCGACCAGACCCTCTTGCTACCGTCGGGCAAGCTATCGATTCGAGCGAGCGATCTATGGCAACACACCATGCAACTCAACACTGCCGATAAAGTCAATGAATAGTGATCAAGTTTTTAAATATGCCGGCCACCCCGGTTCTATCTATATTAACCAATGTTCTTTGCGATTAGTATGTGGCTTTCCGTTTTTATACTCCAAAAGCATGAACTGAAATGTGGGGGAACTTCATCGAAGGCGAAAAGAATGCTGGGATGTCGATATAATTTTGTTGTGTTTAGCAGTGGGCGGCCCTTCCCACTGATTACGACTTTAAAGTACTTGTTATAAGCAATGTACTTCGTCGAAGGTCAGCAGCAACCAAGGGAGCCTGTAACCCTGGAAGAATTGCTGCCCTTCAGCTTTCAGTGAAGAGATAGGGATTTTGGTTCTTGCCAAATAGAGTCGCACAACCTTGCTTTGAGATACCTTACGATTACTACAGAGAAAAGTTTATGACAACATTCTGTGAAGTTCCGAAGCGGCACCCCAACTTTTTTATGTACATACTGACGTTCAAGTCACAACTACAGCCTCAGCCCTAGGCCTAAGCTCAGCCCAATCCTACGCAAATCCTATACCGAGCTTACTGGAACTGGGAGAAAAACTTCCAAACATCCCCAGGAGTAAAACTATTGACCCCGGCATCCTGTCCATTATCACCTGGCAGGGCAACATGATCGGCATCAAATGCCGTCCACTGCACTGGATAATCGGCCTTGCAATTCTGATACACATTGACAATGTGTTGTTTGCTATTGCTCGCCGGCTCCCGCGCCTGCATACTTTGGCAACCATTGTTCCTAACGAAGCGGTCTCGGACATCTCTGCCCATAGAAATGGAGAGAACGCTATCCCTGACTCCGTGTTGGCCGTAGAAAGCAACTGGGTCGTTACCGCCAGAGCATCCGGAGAGAAGGGCGCCTGAAAGAACCCCAATGGCGCGGAAATCTTTGCCACGGCTGCAGGCGAGAGAGTAGCTCATGGCTCCACCATAGGAGAATCCGAGAGAGAAGCGCAGCTTTTCATTGACACAGAGATCGTTTTCGATTTGTTGGCGGATGGTATCGATGAAAGTGATGTCTTCGCCATTCTGGTTGGCCCAACCCTTGTTCAGCCCGTCCGGAGCGACGAAGATGGCGCTGTTCTTCGCGAGGGCTTTGAGCCCATAGTAAGGTGCGGACCCTCCGTCAACGGAAGTCATGTCACCGTCCCTCCAGTGTAGACCGAAGATGAGGCGGTAGGGCTGGGTGTTGTTATAACCATCTGGGATGCGAATGATCCAACGGCGCTGCTTGCCGTTCACGGTCACGGTTTTGGTGCCACTGGTTAGGGTGGGAGTTTTACCACAACCAGCGGTGGCAGCATGGACGCCATTGAAGACAGTGAGAAGAATCAAAGCACTAAGTGCGACGAAGGAGGTTGAAAAAAACATGATGGCGAAGTTGGTGGCTTCAGAAAGCGTCAGGTTATCACGAAGTAGTTCAACGTTACTGTCTTGAAGAAGATGGAGATACTGGACCTTATATCTAAAGTTACGTAGTATATTTTTTGCATCCTCTGGCAATGTGATTCCAACCTTCGGTTTCTTTAGAGGCCTTTGCGGATTCTACTGCCGTTTAGCCATTCCAGCTAATACTACAATCATGAAGTCAATCCCGATGTTGTCGAATACAATGCTTGCATACCATTGGGCTATATCATGCCAAGAAACTGTTGGAGACGTAGCGTAGCTTCAGCGACTGATGATAGGTGTCGCCATGTGCCGCAATTTTATGCCGAAAACTGTTTGAGATGGTTGAAGTCACCTGTTCGTCGGGGTAATGCCCTCGAGGCCTTGGCGAAGTTGGAGAAAGCTGATCTTCTATCGGTTATATTCTACCATCGGAACGAATCAACCAGACGTGCTTAAAATGGACCTGTCATATTGATATATTATATGAATGTTCTCGGCAAACTGTTCGTGCAGAGAAGACCCCTGACATACTTTGTTAATATACCCTTTTAAGCGATATGTCTTTCTTCCAACTTTTAGCAAAGCCCAAACGCTAGTAGTGTTATTTTCTCCAGATGAGTAACAATGGTTGTCCAGCGAAACTCCCGTTGCAACTCTTGAATTTCTTCAATATATTCGCTATGTCCGTCGAAAGTGAAACAAGGTAGTTCTTGAGGAGAAACCCTATTAATCCATTGAAAAGTCATAATGGGGAAACTGGGACGTTAAAATTTAAATGCGGCAGGTGCTTTCATTATATTTTGTATCACCTGGAGAATCATTTGGTGTGGAATCACGGTAAGTAGGTTAGGTAAAGCGATTGTGGCCATGCACCCTAAAGGTATAGGTAGTTACTATGCGCTAGCAAATGCATCCTGCTACAACACACTTTCCCCAGTCCAGAAGGTAACAGTTCAGAAGGTAACTATGAGAACTGCTTCTCTATTGTTAACTTCGGGCTCAACAAGGGAAACAAAAGAGGCGGAACTTATTATCGTGAACTATTGAATGCAAGGGAGAAAGGTCGAGTTTGAAAAGAGTAGAAATGCCTCGTGTCCGCGACGGCAGTTCCAGCATTGCGCACACCTTAAGCGGTATCACACTTGCAGAGGCACATAAGTGAAACATAATAATAAAACACATCCTATATGTTTTAAAAGTGGCCGGTCCAAGAGATCGCAATAACCTTAAAGCCCATGAAAACCTATGCCGCTCCGAAACCCCTGGTAGTATCTAGTACAACTGGCAAACACAAAGGTTTCAACCCCGCTGAATCGATCCCCAATTCACTTTTCATCATGCAACGACAGCGTTGCGTTGGTTCCTTCATGGGCTGTGCTGCGGGGTTGGTTTCGGGAAGGATGGGCGTGCGCAATGGGCGATGGCCCGCTTCGCCGCTGCCCAACTTCCATACCATTTTTCATCCGCAGCCATTTCATCAGCCATCCATTTATATCCCAATTCCTATCCCATTTTCCATCAGCAGCCGTTCCATTCCCTATTCTTTTCCGTTTCATCATTGACATGATACAAGCAAAGCAATGGTCCTATTCCGTAGAATATTCAAGCATTTCCCTAGATACCGTAATGTCGTTTATAACTAATATGACCATGGTATTGCGCAAGCACAGTTGTGAAACCATTTGCAAGCCAGCCATGGCGGTTGACAGCAGGGACATGGAGAGCAGTTATTTAGATCAGACAAGAAATATGGGGGAGGAAGGCGTGCATTCCCGAATTTCAATAAAAATGGAGTGTTAGCACGGTTGTTTGAAATCAACGCACAAGAACTACCCGGTACTGATATTCCACAAGAGGAGGATTCATCCTAGCAGGCATCAGACTTGCTTACAAGAAAATATTACTCAATTGTTTTTTCTTTTCGTTCAATTAGCTAATCATATATAAACATCAATTAAGACGGTCTCAAATTAAACCAAAAAAAAAAATAAAAAAATAAGGGAATCTTTATTTATTTGTTTGTAATGTCAAGCAACCAAGCTCCGAAGCTCAGGACTATACCAAAAATGACTCCGCCATTAAACTCTGGATAATCTATGCAGCTTTGTCGGTTCTAAGCGCCGTTGTCGCTGTGAATGGGCCTTATTCTATCAACTTAGTCGCTCAAACTATGATGTTTGGTGTGGGTAACGGTTGCGAAAATGACAACAATGTTACCGATAAGGAAAAGTTCTCAACGATGTGGTGAGAATAAGTGCCTCTTGGGACGCTTTGCGACGTAATTCTTGAGGACCATTATAAAACCAATATTCATCTCGGCTGGGCAAAGATAGAGAAGTAATACGTTAAGCTCAACGACTGCCCTGCCTACTACGTTGACTGCTGCATTCACCCATACTGCAAGAACTACACTACTCGTGCTGGGGGGCATCGGTCGGACTGGATTAATGGGGCAGAAAAGGAAATGCGGGAGCTATGGGCTTCGTACAGAGATGTAGGAAAAATTTCCACCCCTTCGCCGCCCAAGCCTACTACTAAAAGCGGAAGGTCGAAGCCTCAAAGATGGACAACTTGATAGATGCATACCTACTATCAAGCCTAGCTCATCATATATGGAAAATGACGAATACGAGCGCTGACTCGTGCATGATATTGTGAGCGGTCTCTAGTAACTGTATTCCAGCTATCTAGTCCAGATGCTATCTACAATCAAGATTAGGAGAAAAGAGAGTATTAACCTTCCTCTGACCACTGTTTTCCTGCAGTAGGTTATATCCTGGGTATTGAATCGTGTTCTCGAGGATCGGGGCCGAATATCCATGGGCAAAGTATTTCTCTTGCTGGGGTGCTCAAAGAGCGAAGGGAAGATAGCTCAGCTTCGCTGCCGCTATTTTGAGCTTGTTGAAGGTGTGTGGTCTAAGAATAGTGTCACAGCTTGACAAGTCCATAGGGATAATCCCTCCGGCACTAGTAATTAAGCAACACAATGGAGTGGCTGACCATGCACGTGTTCACCGTTCATTATGTAATATGCTACAGCCCAGGTATTTTAGACTCAGGCATGAAGGATCTTCATCACGTGCCTTTGTTCATTCATTAAGCTGAGCAGATATTGATCTCAAGGTAGAACTTCAGCCCAAACTGAGACCTCTACCCTCTAAGCGAACGTCATCTATAGGCTGCACAGCAACTCCATAGCCTTCTTAGCAAAACCACTCTGTTATAACCTATACCTACATTTTGGTAGCCTTGCTGCGCATACCCCTTATAAAGACCTTCCTAGCAACACATTTATTCTAGAGTTAGAGTAAAAGAAGAAACAAAGAGTAAAAACATACAACAGCCAGGATTCTCACGTAGTCACCCACCGCAATACTAACTGGCCGGTTAGGAACTTAAGTACAGCTGATCGGACGGGAAGCACTGTTTTCTCCTACCTATGGTCGTATATATTCTTCTATTCTATTTTGTCCTATTTTAAGCATAAAAAATAAAAGTGGCAAAGGTAGCTGAGCACTGTCTTTCCTTCAAGGGCGCCCATGTAATACGCCGGTGTTCCACCGGGCCCTTCAGTCTTAAAAAAGATATTTCATAATATAAAGATTTTTGAACTGTTGGAGACAGAACTATGGCTGCCTAAGGAGGGCTCGTGGTCTTTTATCGACAGGTGTGAGCTAATCACCGCCCAGTGAACGGCATACCGGTACAGCCCCATTATCGGAAGTATTGTTAGTCTTTTAAGCTTTACCAATTGCATCTCATATCGTCCGCTATGTGAGTAAAAAGTAGTTGATAGCAAATTGGCTTTCTACGCCGTCTTTCAACAATGTGAACTTGCGGATAGCCATATTGGAATGGCAGTCTCGCTATGCTGGAATCTTCTAGCAGGATTGCCAAACTATGTGACGACAACATTACATTACTATATGTTCCACTCCTTCCCTGAGTCCTGTAATCACATGATCTCACGTATATATTGTTAAGGGGGAAAGATATAGCCGTGTGATAACTGCACTTTGAACTTGTGAGGTGAATACAAGATTGAATTCTACCGAGTTATCTCTGTACTGAGAGGAGTTTATATATGACTAAGTCGTGGCGCAGGTAAGGCTGAGGCTAATGCTATTGGTACGCGGTTCCCGCGTGACATATATGCTTGTCACTCCTTCGACTGCAAACATAACAATCAATCAACTCATTCATTTCCAAGGATAATATCATGAGCACTTCCGTTCTGTCAAATACAACCTTCATTAACCATAACGCCAGCATTATTGACGAGGAAGTCGACGTTTTTGGTGATGGCTTTGACTGCGTCCCTAGACTTCTGGACAGATTCATGGCTGGTGAGATCAAGTTGCAAAAACTCTACTTGGACCGCAGAGTTGGCTTGCTTGATCTGATCGATGATTGGAGAGATCTTGGCTCCGTCGCGACGCGCCAGAATGAGTAGTTTGGGGGAAGCAGACGCAAGGGAGATTGCTACTTGAGCTCCGATGCCCCCTTTCTAGGGCCCCATGATCAGAACTAAAGGTATGTCAACCGACAGATTTGACAACATTCGGGAGATCAACTCACATGTTTTACCCTTGGCTTTAGTGCCGAAGGTATTAAGAACATCGACGTCAGTTGTATTGATATCAAATGTCGCCATAATAGAATATAATTAAGTAATTTCAGTGGAAAAGAAACCAGCAAACACGTTTTTCTTCGAGGAGACAAGATGGTCGAGTGGAAAGAACAAGAGAAGACTAATTTATTGTTTGGTTAGAAGCATTGCGGCGGGTAAGCAGGCTGCGGGAGTAGAGGCAAGAAAGGTTGGCTTGCTCAGGGGCACGCCGCACACAGGTGCTGTTGAGTTATGGGGTACTTGAGTGAGAGTGCAGCATGAGAGGATTGGCCAGTGGAGATGATTGCATTCTGGAGAGCTTATAGCAGGAGCAGAAGCTCTCGTATATATAAATGAGCCAAGAGCTCAAGGGGTAAATGAGAGTGGAGACAGTATAGCTAAAAGGAGTATATGGTTGACGTAAGACAAGAAGCAAAGAAGTTTATAGAAGATTCTAGGACATAACAGGTGCATGAGACTTCGCAAAGCTGTGCAACGATAATGAATGGTACACTCATGAATGAACCTAACACTAAAATATATTGCTGACGACATGCTTGCTGCAGAGGAAAGGTGGATTGGTACCGGTTTGTATTGGGTGTATTATATCACTCATGCCAAGAACGCGCGCCCATGCTGCATAAATTTAAAAAAGAGGCAAACTTACGCCCTCGTTCGGAAGCAATACAAAAAGCTGCTAAATTTGAGTCTTAATGACAGTCCGATGCACCCTGCGAACTGGGAGCGACTTCCCAAACCATCGGGTGGGCACACAAAAGGAATTCAGAAAGCTATCTTATCTTTTGTTTAGCCGCCATAAAACGCGGTTTCAAAGTTTTCCAGGTCTCCAAGATCATGCTACTAGCGCGAAGGGCTTTACATACTCTTGGCCGGCCCGCGTAACTCGCACGATCAAATTGAAGACGTCCTACTGCATATGATCTTCAAAGCTGTTTTATACTGGCTGAAGTGGATGCTATTGTGAAGCGGCTGCTGGCGCTAGATACCAAGGTGCAGGTCTATATCCTCGAGTCATTTTTACAGTTACTTGCTCCTCATTTCCAATTCGACAAGACGTTCAATGATGCGCAGAATGACCCGATTACCTTAGTACATTCTTCGGGAACAATAGGTCAGCGCAAAAGATCATGGCTTTTGCACACCGTTTCTAAGGCAGAATCAGGTAGGCCAAAGGTAATTGTCAAAACACCCGGCACTTTATCGGCTACTGGTAATGATCTTTACATTCTATCTCCGAATGAAAGGGTGGCCCAGAATGGCACGCTGCTTAGTTTTGAGCTAGGTGGTGGTTTCTCTCCTGTTCCATCCATAGCACTTAAGTTGTCGGAGTAGTCGCCCGGAAGGGTGAGTTTGGGGGAGGTGTGGCGGGTGATCAAATGTTGCTCAGGGCCAGCTTTGGACCTGTGCCAGCTCTGGGTGCAGATGCAGAGCCTCATGCAGCGCCTGGTACAGAGTTTTATCAATATCAACTTATTAAATCCATCCCGATGAGCTCTCCAATGCCCCAACCTGCACCCTCCTCCCCGACCGACTCCCTCGCTGATGCGTCATCAGAGATCGCAGAGCTACATTCTCGGATCTTTGACGACATGTATTGACTGATGATGAGGCCCTTCTCATCCCTCTCCTCTCTTACCTGGCTGGTCAAGCACTGCAAAGTATGCGCAGCAAACACCTGTTCTTTTTGCAGAGATCTACGAACCAACGAGCGAGAGTGTCATACTGATGGCAAGCGGGTTTTCTACTGCAGTCGCTCTTCCTGGAGTGGATACGTCACCACTAATATTTGGGGCACCTCAAGGAAATTCAAGATATAATTATTCAGAACACTCTCTCGTTAAAACTGCGATGAACAGTCTATTAGCCAAGACACAAGGCACCTCACACAAGAGAGAGTCACCGTGCGATTAAAAACCTACTCTAAAACGTTATCCAAAAGGAGTTTGTACGCCAGGCTTTCAAAGGGAGTAGCCGATTGTGGTACGCAACCTCCCTTTCAACGTTTGTTGAGTGACTAGAACTATGAGCATTTTGCTCAGCGTAAATCTGGTGGCTGGAGATATACTTCCTGGATGTGAATTTGCAATTTGCTTCCAGACCTTTGTCATAGCTGATGAATAACCTCGTATAGCATCGTCCCTGCAGAGATCTTGCTTACATGCATACTTGATAATCTGGATAGGGATTACTAACAAGCTAACCGGTGGGCCGGGGGAAAATTGGGCATGCGGCAACAGGGATCTTCGTGCCACCTTGTAAGCGAATGCCTCCACGGTCCAACTTAATCCGAATGTCATGTCGAGAACAACTATCTACTTTCCTGCAGGGTACAGAAACTGACTATCCTCACGACGTTGTTGACTTTTACTAGTTGCCAATCAGGAGGCGCTCCATTGAGCAACTACCATTTGGCTCCGATCTTTGTCATGATTTCGCCATCACACCCGAACCACTATGGTTTACCAATTACCAGATTAGGAAAATGCCGACTTCCTCATTTGTTGCAAGGTAGAGCACGAGGGAAATAAGGCTATCCCAAAGTCAAGGGGCGGGAAATAGTGAAGATGCGGTGTAGGATATGCGAACACACGATCATGGGATACGGAGTTGAAGCAGCTCCGACGAGGATGGATATTGAGAGGTGGAAGTATAAAAGGTTAAGAGGAGCCACTCACTTCAGCTCCGTTCACATCAGCATTTCACTTCTTTCAATCTCGAACACTATCACCAAAGAAGACGAAGCACTATCGGCTCACTGCATTCAGTATGAAGTTCCTCTCCACTGTCGCTGTTCTGGCCTTTGGCCTTGTCGACGTTGTCCGCAGCAATGGTAAGCTTCCTAGTCCTTGGCATGTCTCTCCATGGGAAAGAAGCTGACTTTCTAAAGCTGTTCCTTGGGAGCGCCTTGACAAGAACAACTCCGTAAGCCACCCTCACACGTCCGCAAGTCTCATTAGAAGCTAACTAACTGTCCATCGCGCAGATGCTCCTAATTCTGGATCTTCAAGTCGGTCTCTACCAACTGTCTCGCGATTGGGACCACACCCTCTACCGCGACAACATGATGGCTCATGCAGAGCTGGGCAAGTTGTTCGACATCCCCGTTGTCATGACGAGCTCCTCCGAGGCCGGACCAAACGGTCCCCTTCCAAAGGAGATCCTTGAGATGTACCCCAATGCTCCGCTTATCAAGCGCCAGGGGGAAGTCAAGTATGTCCTCGAGATTTTCTCCAAAGTCCTAATTCCTAACCATTATCCAGTGCTTGGGACAATCCCGACTTCCGCGCCGCTATCAAAGCTACCAACAAGACCCAAATCATTGTCGCTGGAATCACCACTGATGTCTGCACAACATTCCTTGCCCTCTCCCTGCGTGCTGAGGGCTACTCCGTCTTCGCCAACGTCGAGGCCTCCGGTACCACCACCCCCTTGATCCGCGACGTCTCCAACTCCCGCATGGAGGGTGCTGGCGTTCAATTGCTCAGCTTGTTCAGCATTGTGTGTGATTTGATGAGGGACTGGAGAA
>ML994203.1:0-31130 GCA_010093945.1 Delitschia confertaspora ATCC 74209 | reverse complement strand
CTCCTCCTCCTCCTCCTCCTCCTCCTTCTTACCTCTCTGCATAGCCTCTTCCCCATTAAGAACAAATTAATTATGCCCATCACCACACACAGCTTACAAAGCAAGAGCAAATTCTGAGATATGTATTCCGGTGCTGTACCACCGAGGTGTCTTTGGTAAAGTCACGCGTCCGTCTTTGTCGCGGCCAAAGCCTACACACATTTACGGTTCATGTATAGTCATGTGATATAGGCACGTGAGCTTATCAGAGAGATTAGATTGTATATTAGTTAGCAGATTAGTCAGTAGCATAGAGCAAGCCCTCTCCTTAAGGAGAGAGCTCCGCACCAGCTTTAGAAGAATCAACACTTACGTCATATTTGGAACTACCACTGATAGTCTTACTCGGTTAACTGTGGCTACGGTTGGATATAGCAAGTGCATGGACCCCTGAGTAGTTTTAGGGGAACAAATTTAATTTGTCGATATCACTTATTCTCAGCCGCCGCTTCGGCATTCCTTCAAGGTTGGGGACTTTGTAGCAAATCAGCCCTCTGTTTCTGGCTTTGCTCGAGCTTGGGCTCCCTTCGAGGCATCCTAACGCTGGCTCGGCACTATATTCATGTATATATACTTCATACTTCTTCAGACCTTATGGTCAACAACTCAGTCGACAATACAGTCCTATACCCCCTCAAACTACTTATAACATTACCTAATCATCAATTAATGTTGCAATCTATTTCCAGCTCTATAAAACATTTCTAGTATCTATAGGAGCGAGCTATATTTTTCTTGTTGATAAAGCGCAGATCCTTCTACCTCTCTGGGGGTTAATGGTTAAAGAAAGAGGCAGGATCTGCACATTACAAAACACAATCGTACAGTATGAAATTTGGTACATCTCTGCTAACAAACTATGAAGCTGGTTCAAATATGGAATATTCCACCATCATGATATTCTCCATCTTCTCTTCCTGCTGGAATTTCCCCTCGAATGCATGGTTCCGAGAAATCCCGAAGGTGAAACAAACCCTTTAATATACTGTACCTCGAAGAGAGTCGCGCCACAGCCTCGAAGAAGTTATTAGCTGGCTGTTCCCAGAGTGTGAATCCCAAGCTCTTAGTTCAATATGCTCAACCCATGAATCTCAAATTCTTATGGGATTTCTATTCTTTTAAGATAAATCAGCTGGCGTTGATACAAGCGTGTGAAGATTGTTAGTAGACGCAGCCAACCATTTAGGGGATAAGCTCTCCACATTTGATGTTCCGGGAACTCCCGCGCCATTCCCTCCTGCGCAGCATAACATCCGAAACTCGGAGAATTCTTGTTCTGCGTTAGCGGAAACCGCCACAGCGCCCGCCACATATTTCTACGTCATCAATGACCGCCCCACGCGTTCCTTGTTCTGTCTACTACGCGTCAAACAAATTCTAGATTCATCCGTATTCTTTTCTGCAAGACGTTTCTATCCCCTCATATCTGACTGGCGGTGGTTCGATTATGTATATCGGTCTCCATCTCACTCTCATATATTATCTGTGGAGCGCCGGTAACAGACAGTCCCTCGTACAGTTGATACCTAACCATGAACGACCCTGGCGCACACGAGCCAATAAATGAAGCAGTAGAAGATGTCGAGGATGGTCCTGACAATGAGCAGAAGAAGTTGGAGGAGGAAGAGAAGGATTACCTGGACCCTAGGTACGTCTCAACATGTACTCGTTCGAAGAAACGCTCTAATAAGATTCTAGCCGCTGGTGGTTCGCTTCTACTGCATGTCCCCTAATCGCGGGCACTTTCGGTCCTATGGCCAATGCATTTAGTTTATGTGCTGTCGTTGAGAACTGGAGAGTCTATATTCCTCCTTTCCAGGATGAAGGGCATGCGGAAAATATTGATGACCCACAATGGTGGGCCAAATCTCTGTTTCCCTCAGAAAACCTACCAACTAATTCATGTCCAGGTTAATCGCCATCAACTCCATCTCTCTCTTCTTTGCTGTCATCGCAAACCTCGCCTTGCTTCTAAACATGGCGCAACGCCTATCCTTCCGGATCGCCCAACCTATCACTATCATCGGCTGGTACCTATCCTCGATTCTCCTCATCATCCTCATCTGTCTCGCCTCATCCTCGATATTCCGCAACCAACCCGCCGATAGCCACGCCCTGACGCAGGCTTTCTACTACGCTATCATTGCCGCGGCCCTCTACGCCATCATTGCCTCCTTGATGATCTTAACGGTCGTTGGTGCCTATAAGGGGCATTATCCCAAGGAATTCCGGCTAACGGTCAGCCAGAGGACGCTGATGTTGCAGACGATCGGGTTCGTGGCGTATTTGTTGCTTGGCGCGCTGATTTATTCGAAGCTCGAGGGGTGGCAGTATTTGGATGCTGTGTATTGGGCGGACTTCACACTTCTGACTATCGGGCTCGGTGGCGAGTTTGTGCCGAAGACGCATACAGGCCGAGGATTGCTGTTTCCGTATGCGATTGGTGGGACAGTGATGGTCGGTTTGGTGATTGGTTCGATTCGGTCACTGGTGCTGGAGCGGGGGAAAGAGAAGATGTCGGCGCGGTTTTTTGAAACTAAGAGGCAGAGGGTGCTTACAAGTCTGGATGAAGAGCCAGTCGAGGAGAAGATTTTCAAGCTGGGGTGGTTTGAGAAGATCAAGTTTGACGAGAAGGGGATGAGCGAGACGGAGAGAAGAGAGAAGGAGTTTGAGGTGATGCGGCGGATTCAGCAGAAAGCTGAAAGGAACAAGAAGTGGTTTTCTCTGACATTGTCGACTATTGCTGCGTTATTGTTGTGGTGCCTCGGCGCGCTGGTGTTTATGTACGCTGAGAGACCACAAGGATGGACTTACTTTGTTTCGCTGTATTTTTCGTACACGAGCCTTTTGACGATTGGATACGGAGATTTCACACTCAACTCCAACTCTGGGAAACCTTTCTTCGTCTTCTGGTCCTTACTCGCGGTCCCCACCCTCACCATCCTCATCTCCAACATGAGTGACACAGTCATCAAGGCTTTCAAAGACTTTACTATATGGATTGGCTCCATCACCGTGCTGCCGGGCGAGAACGGCGCACTCAAACCGCTAAAGTCTGGGGCAAGGCGAATCGCAAGCTCAAAACTCAAGGAAGACGAAGAGGAAGGGAAGGGTGTGAGACGGGGCGGCAAAACAGACATTACCTTTGACCGCTTCAAACAGCACGTCGAAGACGAAGGGTTAAAGGAAGCGCAAGTGGCAGGAGAAGGCGGCGACAAACTAGAGCGAGACATCCGCTTCTACCACTACATTCTTATCAAAGAAACCCGACAACTGATGAAAGACGTTGACGCCAGCCCCCCGAAACAGTATAGTTACCAAGAATGGGCGTACTATCTCAAGCTCATTGGTCAGGACGAAACGGATCCGCGGGGCCACAGACGTCCTCACCAGAATCAAGATAATGCTTCTTTTGATAATGATGGGCCGAATTTGGGGGTTGCGCATGGAAAAGATAACGATGGGCATGACGAGAGTGGGTACCGATGGAGTTGGTTAGGGATTAGGAGTCCGCTTATGGGGAATAAGAGTGAGGCGCAGTGGTTGCTAGAGAGGGTCGCTGCTACCCTAGAGAAGGAGTTGTTGAAAGAGATGAGTGGGACTAAGGGAAAGAGGAACAGGCCGCCGATTAGTATGGATGATTTGAATAAGGGGAGGAGTAGGGACGATACTCCCGAGGCTAAGGGTGAGCGGAAGATGTTGGAGAAGGATATTAGTGGGAGTAAGAAGTCGAGTGAGGTCAGAAGAAGGGGTATGGGCGACGAGAAGCGGTGAAAGGCGAGTGTGTGATTTGTGTATTCTGTTTTGTGTGGCATTACGTTTTCTTCTTTGGCATTTTTCTTTACTGCTGTATACCCAATGTTTTCTAAAAGTACTATCTTCATTTTCCATTGTTGTTCGATTCCGATGCTCTGTTGTGATTGTTTTGAATTTCTCTCTGGGTACACCGTCCTTGCGGTCCTACTTCATGTCCAGCATACACACCGCTTGACAGACACTGTTCGTCACAGCTTAACCTGATCACGCAAACAATGCTGATTATTCAGAGTCTTCTTTACAGCATCACAACCTCCAGCTCAAGGACTACAGCATCTCATTCTTTTCGAACTTTGTCTTTTTATAACATTCGATTTAATTGCGTTGGTATTATAACAAGATTTCTCCGATAGGCGACCACTCGCAACCATACCTTACCAAAGCAGAAATACGTGTTGCTAGTTTCAGGTGGCCGGCCGGACATTTCCATATCCTCCGCGACCTGAGCGTCAAGAGCACTTCCAGTCGAGGGCTTAAAGGACATTACCCCGGAAAGCGACTTCTGAAGTTTGAAACAAACGACATTAGTGACATTTCCACCCTGGGATTCGGCAACGGCTTCACGACTTCAGCTTGCGCACTGTCGGGGAGTGGCCCGGCGGTTAGAACTTCAAATCACCTTCTGAATTGATCCCTGAACGAGCACTGCCATCTTCCCAATACTGGCCTCAGTTTGAAGACTCCATCCTCAAAAGAATCACCATGACATCCATCATCGCCCCCCTCCCTGTCATCACCCTGGCATCCCCTCCAAATTCCAACCTCCAGCTACCGAGCGTCACCTGGCCTGTCCTTGGCCCCATAATCGGCATCATAACCGGCATCGTTGCATTTATGACTTTCTTCTACCTGAAGAAAGACAAACCCGTATATACATTGGAGAAGTTGAGAGCAGACCTAAAAGCAGAGGAAAAGAAAGCCAAAGAAGTCGAAGCCGCTGAAGCCGCAAAGGATGCTGAGGATGGAAATATCAAGGCTAAGGGTGTGGTTGAGGGTTACGGTACCGGCCTAAGCAGGACTCTCATAGAAAGAAACCTCTCCACCAAACTCGCCAAATCTCCTAAAAGGACAGAAATGGACGTTGAAGACTACCAGCGACATCTGGAGAAACTTCACGGACAAGACCAAAGCCGTAACTTCCAAAACTGGGGCACTCCATCTCTCTCCCCATCGCAAAGCCCTAACCTCGAGAAACTCAATCCTGAAGAGGTGGTAGATGAGAAAGAAGAAATATCAACCCTCTCACTCACTCCTTCGTACATTCCTTACCCTCCCACAGCATTGTCGCTTTATTCTGGACCTTCGTCTTCTAGTGCTGCACCAATGCTGCTACTTAATCTTGGGCTGGGGGATGGGGATTGGGGGATGGAGACGGGAAGTCAGCTTTGTGGGGCGGGATATGGTAACGAGATGGAGTCACAACTTGATGTGTCAAAAAGTGGTGCAAATCGGGTATATGGAGGTGACAGTGAAGCCACAAGGAATTTGGGTTACGGTGATATGGCTAGTAGAATTCCGAGTTATGGTATGGAAAGTGAAGTTACGGGGAATCTCGGATATAGGGACATGCGAAGCGGCGTTCCTTGGACCGTGAAGGAGGCGGATACCCAGAGGGCAGGTCCAATGGGTGTGCTACGCACAGGAGAAATAGGCGCAAACGGACTGCCTGAGAATCCAAGCTACGGCGGCATGAGAGGTGTTTTACCCGAGAGGAACGCTGCTTCTGGACAAAAGAGAGTGTGCGAATTTCCAGAGAACCTAACATATGACGATACGCGAAGCACTCCAGCAGCTGGAAGGGAGACCGACCCACACCTGAACGTTCTAAGCTTTCGGCTTCCTGTTATCGAGCAGTGTGCGACACTCGAGAATCAAAAATACAGAGACATTAGAAGCACATCAGCAAGTCGCAGGGAGACTGACCTGCATCAGAACGTCCCAGATTTTCGGTTTTCTGTTTTTGAGCAGAGTGAATTGCCTGATAATCTGGGATATGGGGATATGACTAATAGTGCCCAAGAGTATGGAAGCTTTGCGAGCAGGACGTCTAGGTATGGAAGAACGGACAGCCAAGGCGAATCTCGAACGAGCACATTGCCCGAAAATCCAGGCTACGACGACACACACAACATTCTAACCAGTCAAAGAGATACCGAGCCGCACCTGAACGTCCTTGGTTTTTAATTCTTTTCTCCTAAGCAGAATAAAATGTGGCAGAATCCGGAAGGCAGTGAAATAGCTTGTAGGATTCAGGGCCACAGTAGAGAGAGTGGATTGGTTGATAAACTTGGGTATGGCGATATGGCCAATAGGATTCCGGGGTGTTGAGGGGAGAGAGATCCCCTCAAACCTACACTACAACGACACATCTAACAGCTTATCTATAGGAACTCAGAGTAGGAATCCCAATTCCAACATAAGAGCCACTCAAGGGTGTTACGGATTCATGCCTAAGGATTTGAGGGCGGATTTGAGGGCGGATTTGAGGGCGGATTTGAGGGATCTCCGAGAAGGGGAGGAGGGAGAGGGGGGCGTGAAGAGGGGAGTGATGAGGAAGAGGGAATGAAGTGCAAGAGAGAGAGAGAGAGGTGGAGAGGCAGAGGGAAAGCCAGACGGATACACATATGGAGAGTGTGGCTTAGGAGCCGTGAGGAAAAGGGGTGTGCGTAGATGGCGATGATGGTGATATTTTGCTTTCATCTGGCTGAACTTTTTACCTTTTTATTCTTCTTGGACCTGGCAAGCTCTTAGATGCGAGATTGGTTGGGGAAGGTGAGTAGATGCCTACAATCAGACTCTTTCTACCCTCTATATTTGATGCCAAACAAGAGCTTTTCTTTTTCCACGGAAGGCTTCTACCAGTAATCATTAAACGTAGGAAGAATTAATAGGTGCATTGAACAGTTCCTGTCATGGCTCTATGCAGGTTATGTTTTGTTCGCGATGGCAGATCGATTTAAATTACATGTTAGAGGAGTTATCAAAGATTCAATGAACATATCAAAGTGTTATCGATTCCAATACATGATTTTGGTTGCAATTGAATCCATTACCAAAAAATTTAATTTTCTTATCGTTTCACTTTAGAACTTTTCTATTATCGATGTATAAGTTATGTTATAACTTGTGCTTGCTTTGAGCTTGCTCTATACGAGAGTAGCATAGCGGAAGTCTCCCGCATTAGAATAAGATCCAGGCGGTGTTGGGATGTTTCCAGCGGGTGACGGAGAAACATTTCGGAAACTGCAGTTCGCACGACACAGTGAAGGAGATCAGTAGGTAACTAATAGAAGCTAAATATTCCAGTTTCTGAGATTGGACTAGATACTGAAGAATTAACCGGTTAATTACTTACATGGCAAAGGAGTTTTATGAAGGAAGTGAAACAGTAGGGTTCTAAACCTTCATATCTAGATGGAATGCTACGGCACTACTACTGGAGTGGAAAAGGATACAGTAGAACCGGTAGCCGACGCAAATGATAAAAAGGTACATTCAAGCGAATGATAAGGATGCAAAAATAAATGAATGAATAATTACGACCGACGTCGGACTCGAACCGACAGCCTCACCCTTAGGAGGGGTGCGCGCTACCATTGCGCCAGCCAGCCAATTGATGAATAAACTATTAAATTTTAAGCTCTATGTGCACAAAAGTGAAATGTGCGCGGCAGGTTAGTCCGATATGTGGGGTTGGGGCATAACAAGCGAAGACCGATAAATGGTAGGGTGAAACATCAGCTGATAGATGTCGCGCATAAAGACGACACAATACCACCAATAATGACCCAAAGGAGATGATAATGACGAATATAGTACATCATATTAATACCTTTTCGATGAATGTGTCTGCCTATTTTTTGCTCGTACAAAAATAAATTGAGTGGAGTGATCAACAAGTAACCCGATACCACGATTACTCCTTGTCCCCTTATTTCAGCATACAAAAAAGCCAGAAAAAGAAGCCTAATGATGCATTTGAAGAGCTGGACTCCGAAAACAAAAATCCAAGGATGTAGACGAAGAACAGGCCCAAAGAGAAGCCCAGTCTTGCAAATGAACAGGCCGAAGGGGAAGCCCGGTACTATGGAAGAACAAGATGAGAAGAACGGCCAGGGTAGAACCTACGGTAAGAGTCAACCAATGTCGGAGACTTGTGCGAGGATGAAGATAACAGCGGTCGTCTAAGAAGACAGTCCATCTACAGAGGGAAAAGGCCCAGAGTTGTCACTCGAGAGTTGCAATCCAGAAGAATTGGAGAAAGAGAGCCGACAATGAGTCGGAACTAGACACGGATGCGAGGGTGTGGAACAATGGTCGTCCGAGGAAGAGGTTCGTCGGCAGCGAAAATGGTGTACAGTTATGGGTCGAGCTTGAAACGGCGGAGATCGGCGAATTGGCAGGAGCCACAAACTTGAAATGGTGATACAGCGGTGTCCAAGGTGATCAACCAATAAAGAGGCTCTTCCAGGGGGATTGAATGGTCCAAGGGATTGCCGCGGTCTTGCAGAAGCGGATGAAGCGTAACCTTGAGAGAACAACAGGCCACAGGAGAGAACTATAGTGGCGATATAGTAGTGGTAACAGTGACTCGTCGAGGAAAGAAGTCGCGATGGCGAGTATGACAGAGACGTGCGAGTCTGAGCTCCTTTTGCTTTGCCATACTCTTTGAGTTGTGCCCCCTGCCTCTTTTTTCCAAAATTACCGTATGCAAACTAATGCTCTTACGATGTCTTCACGGATCCCCATAATCGTGCTCTCCAATCATGAAAAGTGGTGCTAAGATGAGATAGCTCATTCGTCCAAACTCATATCTTGCTACCTCTCACTTCTTCATCTCGCTCTCGAGTTCCCGAATCTCCGCACTTAACCCCTGTACATCTTCTTCGCCCATCATCTGCGCGCTAGTCTCCAGATCATGAATGACGCTCTCCAGGCTCTGCACCAGCACCTCAATCTCCGCCCGTTGTGCCATGATGGTAGAAAGAAGCTCGGTGTTTGCAGTTTGCGTATCGGTGAGTTGGGTATTCAGCTGCTTTGAATGTTCTTCTAGGAAAGGCATCAAGTGCGCAAGGTAAATCTGCGACGGTGGGAGCGTATGTGGCCTAAGTAGATCCGAAGTTAGCAATTTGCAGGAATTCAACTCGCAATCGTTAAAACTGACGGTACAGGCGGCTCAACAACCCCACCCTCAGCCTCTACTTCTGCCTTCTTCTTCCTCGTACGCGCATCATCAATATATTGATCCAGCGAATTCAAGCTCTGCACCACATTTCTCTGCGCCAAAATGCTCTCAAAGTTATTCTTCCAAGCATGCTCAAGCTGACTCGTCAATTGCCTGCGCACATCGTCGAGTACATCCGGCTTGTACTGCGCCGTGGTTGGAAAGCAAGCAGCGAAGCTGTTGTAACTGCACTTGTCAAGCGTAGACTTGATTGCAGTGTTAAATACGTTGATCAAACCGGCAGCGCGGATACCTGGAGATTCCTGAACAGGCGCGGCGGGAACCGGGGAGGGGGAGCGTGAATTCGGATTCATGGCAGAAGTTATCGTGGACTTAATAAGAAAAGAAACAGGAAAAGAGGGTGTGCGTGCTGAGATGGTGATTCCGTGTTAGTTGACGTTGTGAAGTTGCGGCGCGCGGTTGTTTACCATGCAGGGAACTAGCCCTGATTTGGAGATGCACGTGACTTTATAATTCAATTTCTAGAGATATTTCAGTCAAGAAGTACTCAACTAACAGATTACCTTTAATTGCCTTGGTCTCCACCTGGATCTGTGTTAATGGCGTTGGTGTTGTCTTTGCCAACCTCGCGGAGTGTGGGCGTATGCTTCTGTTATCTTGAGCTGGAAGCGTATTTTGCTTACACACATCTCCTTTCGGGATGTGCCGTCTCGTGACTGATTGCAATCAAAGTAGTCAGAAAGTGTATGAATTCCCACAAATTCCAACATTCGCCTATAACTCACCGAGTAATACGTACCCCCGATTGTCGTACGTGATATAGAAGGTTAAAGCGAATCCGGGGCCACGTCAAGATGGAATTGGCATAGTTATCCAACTCGCGGCCATGTAGAGTTCTTATAAAGTACTTCGCCTTCGACGTCTGCCATAACTAGGCGATTGGGCCTCTCCCAGCAAAGTAGAAACACCCCCCCCCCCCCCCCCCTCCAGCATCACCGGGCCTTCGACATGATGCGGCGATGATCCTCGAAGCGCAACTCCTTCTTCCCTTTATGAAGCTTATTGAACTAATCCAGGATAAAAGATTCCATTCCAGAATCTATTCCTTATTAGTCCTAATCCAAAATATGATTTCTTCTCACTCAGTAAGCACTACTTGAATCTCCGTAGGGTACCGTAAGATCCCTGGGTTGATCCAGGGCAGTGGATTCCCGAAGCACCCTACATCATAGTAGCCATGGACCAGCTGGAGCACCTGACAGTGGGTTGCGGAAAGGCTTAGGAGAGAGAGTCCCATAGATGGGGTGAGTGTTATTTCTATTCGGATGGTAGCGGGGAACAAGGCGCAAAAGTAAGTTGCAAGTTCACTACCGGTGATTTGCTCTATCATTGTGGTTATCACGAAGTTTTCGAGAAAGCATAAATAGAGAGAAATTTGGAAAAGGCAGATTGAAGACTAACGGGTGCGGGTGGTAGAAAGATGAGAGCAGCACGCGACAACGCAATGCGAGTAGCTCCACTTCACACAGCCTCAATTTATCTTAAATCCACACCACATCTCTCATTTCTAGAGCCCCTAATAGCAAAGTCCAGCACAGTCCGCACCACCTCTCTCCGGATCGCAATCATCTCTCGGATCATTGATACACTGCAACCCATCCGGACACCCGATCCCAGCCAGGCCACCACACATTCTATCCTTGACGCAGACGCCCATAGCATCGCAAGCTGGCCCACAAGTGCCTGGGGCAGCAATGCAGACTTCATCCTGATCGCACACAAGCTCTTGATTCCCGCGTCCGCCACCACAGATTTTGTGCACAGGGGTTGGCGTGGGCTCTCCGATTGGTTCTTCGCAGGCCTGCGTGTATACGATTAGCTGGAGAGGTGATTTAATAACCACGAGGGAAATCGGACCTGGTAGGCCGGTTCAGTGCCTCCGCACTCCTGGAAACACTTCTTCTTCGCAGCATTCTGGCAGGCGCATGACTGAGAGTGGTTAGGTGGTTGGATGGACTATGTTGGGGCTGACTTACCTGGGGCCACATCATTGGGCACATCATCTGGTCGCAGGTGCATGTTGGCGTCGGTTTAGGCTGAGGAATCGGTTTGGATTTAGGAGTCGGTTCAAGTACAACAGGCGACCCAGTTATAACAGTCGGTTCAATCTTAGGAATCGCTTCAGGCACAGGTGTCGGTTCAAAGGCGAGCCAGCCCGGCGGCCACATGACACAACGCTTAATACTCATCAGCGACCTGGAACATATATAAAGGGATGGACTGATTGCCACTTACTATGTACTGCGGTTGGTAACCAGGGCACCTTTTCATACAGTCCTGCTCGTTTGAATTCACGCATTGGCAGTTCTAAACCGCATTAATATTCGAGCAATGATAATATCTCCAGCAGCTAGGCGTACCCATATCCAGTTTTTATTTTTAGCAGGGCACTTCACCTTGGGACAGCTACATTGCTCCGCTGCCCACCCGAGACCCAGGAGAGGAAGTAGGAATAGGAGGGACTTCATGTTGAAATTTGGCCTCGGAAGAAAAAAAATTCAAAGACTTGGGGAAACGCGTGAATGAGATCGAAGCCAGTGCACTCTCGCCGCTTTATATTGTGAATAATTATATCGCCAAGAAAGTTAAAGTAGTATCCAAATGAAAGCACAGTCCACAAAACGAGGTCTTCTAACTACAAGTAGAGAGACTCTGGTTACCATTTCCCCAGAACACGGATACGATCATACATCTGCAGTCCAGCGAGGGAATTTCACAACATGGCGTTGATCTAAGGAAGGAATAGTGGGGTGTGATCGAGAGGAATTAGAAATGCCAAGTCCAAGCTGTATACAAGATATGCTCGAAGAACTTACTTGAGGTATCGGTAGAAAGGCGAGTCTATTCTGTGTCTTTTGATCAACCTAAGAATAGTTCAATCAAGCTTTTAATCATCCCCGGGTACTAAAGAAGCTCATATTGTTTGCGGGGCGAGAATGATGATCCGACCACTTAATTCCGGGGGAACCATTCCTCGGATTCAGGAACCGTCAGCAATTCGATTCCAGTTCAATGAGCAGAGCCGTCTCGGCTTCATGCAGCCAGAAACTCTCCTTCCCATGTGGCCTGACCTGGTTCGGACATTCGGCCATGCTCAACGTTGATCTTTTTCTCGTGATCATTGATATGCGAGGAAAATAGGCAGTGCGGACCGGGTAATTGATGCTGGGGAAGAGTACGAAAGGCTCTGGATTGCAGTCAGACAGATCATCCGACGGTTGTAACGTGCACAGGTACGGTACGAGTACGAGTACGAGCGCCTGCAAGGCAAGCGAGGCTAGCAAGGCCACAAAGGTCCTAGAAGTATCCATCCGGAAGGGATACTGGATTTGTCAAGGGCGGAATGTGTGTTTTCGAGGTTTTGTCAGGAGGGAGCGCATGGTGCAGTCCCAGTCGGAATGATTCAGAGGAGAAAGTGGGAGAAAAGCAGGAAGATTTTCACCCCCTTAAAGTGTGCGGAAGGAATGCGTTCGAGGCTGAATCAGTCAGCCAGGTAAAAAATAGGCTATGCAGAACCATCCGAGATTCCCCATGAACAATCATCAAAGAGCATGGGTGGTCTCAGTTCAGGATACCTAAATGGTGATCGAGACGGTGTCTCTGATTCACCGCTAATTCATCGAGTCCTTTCCTAATCAGAGGAGGTTTTCCAGAGGAGAGCCTTGAGGTTGGGGCAATCTAGAAGTAGGAATACAACTCCAAGGGCATCTAGTCGCCCCACTGTCCCCGGTTATTGCCTTCATAGAGAGCAGAAGGCTCCCAAGAAAATCTCTGGGTGGAAGAGAAACCTAAGTTAGTCGGAAACGGAATGGAGAAGGGGTTAGGCAAAAGTTGATACTCTTAGAGAACGAGAAGGTCTAACCAAACCCTGTCGCAGAAGAAGATAGTTATTTACTGCTGCCAGCATGTCTCCTAATGTACCATTATCCATAAACACCACCTTACTAGTCCCAGTTCAAATGCAGGGCATAGCCAAATCCTTGCCACCCGAACTCCAAAACCATAGCAATCAAGAGCGCACAGCAGATCTGAGACACATGGTACCCGTCGACTGTACTCGTACAGCGCTACACCGTCCTACGACGTCAATTCGCTCTTCCCTTAAGCTAATCCTTTACTCCTCCATCTTTTCTCCACCATTAACAACCCCCGCATTCCCTTCTCCAAGATGTTTCAACAACCAACCCCTCTTAAAATAGGTGTTTGGATGCAGAATCGTATCCAAATCGGTGGCACTCCAACTCCCCTCCTCCTTAACTTTCCTAATCTCTTTCTTATGCGTAAACTCAAAAACCCTATTGCAGGCAATATGATACCTCTGCTTCTTCTTATCATCTTTAATTGCATTCAGTACATCTCTGTCGTTAACGCCCATGCCCTGGACGGCGCGGATGAGATTGTCTTCGGCAAAAGTACGGTAGGGACAGCCGTGGGATTGGCCCGGGCCGGGTAAGGGTTCAGTGAGCAGCTTTTGACAGGAATAGGGGGTATAACCGCGGCCGCGGCGGTTGGCATCGCCACCGACATCCCCGTAGGCGTGGCGGATGTTGTATTTGTATTCTTTATTGAATTTGTCGTCTGTCATCAGTTTGAATGATCTTCGCCAAAAGACTATACATTCTTCTAAACTCAATCCCAGCCCCTTCAAAAATAGGGTGTATTGCAGGCGACCAAAGTGCTTGAGGTGTGAGTTTGCGCGGAGATCATTGTGCAGGCTTTGCATGCAGAGAGGGAAGTGCTTAGCGAGTGCGTCGATGGATTGAGCCGTTGGCGCAGAGAGTCCGTCAATGTTGGAGTCTGAGCTGGAGTAAGCGGCCTCCGGGGCTGTAAACGCTTGGGACAGGTGGTGGAGGATCGGGGCGAGGCGGTCGTCTTCGTCGAGGCGAGGGAGGGCACGGGATGTGAGCTATCGAAACAATCAGTATTCGTCTGGCGACATTCTTCCTAGATAAACGTACCTCAAGTGCCTCATTCAACCTCGTTTGAAACTCTGACACCACCAAACTGACCTGCTCCCTCTGCAGCACATACGCCTTTCCCCTTTTCAACAATACCTTCCTCCCCTCCACCAACTCTGGTACCCGTGTGAAGTCCACTTTGAACCAATCCTGCTCCTCGCCTTTCTTGAACCCGCTCACAGCAGTAAGCTCCGGGGCCAATTGCTTCTTCTCTTCCTCGGATACATCTTCCCAGTCCAAGTCCAAACTCTTCACGAATTCCCTACGCTCTCTAAAATCATCCTCTTTGAATCTCATCCGGAAGAGCATAGCCTCTAACCGCGAAAAAAGTTGACGGTTGCCCTCCGATCCGGCAAAGACAAGCCGTAGAATGAAGTGCGAGTAGTGGTCTTTTTTCCGCTCATCTTGCAGTGCACGGCTATTCGAGGAGTTTGAGTGAAGTGGGAGGTATTTGTTGAGGATCGGGGTCATGTACTCAGCGGTCTCTTCCGGTGAGCGGTTGCGGTAGGTGCATGAGTTTAGTTCGGAGAGGACTGCGTCGCGAAGTCAGCGACATTCTAAAAGAAAGTACCCCTCCTGATCCAGTGACATACCCTTCAAACGATCTATAGCCCATGTTTCAAACTCCTCAAGCGTAATCTCCTCCGTCGGGGGTAGTATATAGTAATTGAGGCGATGTTCAAAATCTCTTTTCTGAAATTCCGGCTTCGCAAACTGTCTCTTCTTGTAATCAAGGTTCGCACGTCGTTTGGCATCTATTCTTGTTTTGTCGTGTCTGATCATGATGTCGGTGTGTGTGTGTATTTATTGGAGATTTGCGGGGAGTGTTTGAGCGGTGATGAGTTATGCGGGTCGCGTTAAGTGGTTTCGCGAAAGGCGCGTTGGGGGTTCATCGCGATGGTCCGTGCACGATACTGAATCAGGATGGACATGGGACAACAGTCTATTATCATCTATAGAACCCCATGCTTACTGTCAAACCCATAAATCAGAACAATCTAGATCGATCAACCCAGCAAGTCGCCCAACTGGTCTACATAAGCCATCGGCACAGTCTCTTTACCCTCTCCAAGGAAGTCTTCCTTCTTGCTAACACCAGTAAGGACAGCAAGTGTACCGCCCAGCTTGCCCTCAATTCCGAACTGAATATCAGTGTTCAACCTGTCACCGACCATGCACGCTCTACTCCGGTCAAAGTGAAACTTGCCCTCAATGGCATCCATCATAGCCTGACTTGGCTTCCCTAGGGACAACGGCTCACGACCGAGCGCATTCACCAATGGAGCACCTACGGAACCAGCTCCAAGGAAGAGTGAATGCGCCGTTGGGAGAGTGCTATCTGTATTGGTTGCAAGGAACTTGGCCCCACGCTGCAGATACGCGAAACCCATAGCAAGCTTCAAGTAGTTGACATGGAAATCCAAACCAGCAAGCACAACCCCGACATCTGGATCCAACGCAGATCCATTTGCCATATTAGTGAAGTCCTCTGGCTCAATATCGCGACGCAAACTGGGGTCAGTCCCTCCGATATGAGGGACACCCTCAGCGTCGAGCTCTTGCTCTATGCCCGTTTCTCCGAGTACGTAGACCTTGTTCTTCGGTGCTGGAAGTTTGAGAATGCGCGCGATATAGACTGCAGCGCTATAGGCGGAGCCAAAAACTTCCTCCTAGAAGCTGTGATTAGTGTAAAAAAGACATGAATGTCCATAGTTGGGGCACAAACGACGTCGCAGGGTATGCCCATCTTATCAAACTTCTTCTTGTAGTCTGCTCGCGATTTTGTGCTATTGTTCGTGACAAAAACCACACGTTTGCCTGTTTTTGCTTTTAGATTGACGCCGTACCAACTTAAAGAGAGACGATTACCTTTGCTTCTCAGCATCTCAAGAGTTTGCGCGACGTTGGGAAAGAGGTGATCTCCGGACCAGAGGACGCCTATCCTTCTCCACAATCAGCGTTAGTGAGGGCATGTTCTCCTAACATGACCAAGCTCTTTAATAGATTTATATCTCCATCAAAGGATTTGAGATATGCATACCATCACAATCAAAAAGAAAGACCTTTCAAGACAGTTAGCGGGAAGGCGACGTCATGGAAGAATTACAGCCTACGTCAAATCTGCTGAGGAATTCTTCAATCCCAGCTTTATCGCCGGTCAGGTATTTTGGCTGAGACATAGTACAATAGCCCTCGAAGAGTCCTTCAAATGATTAAGGGTAATAAGGGTTGGTGAGGGTTACCAAGTCAGGGTGTTGTCAGAGAGATATTTATGGCGGGGTGACGGTGGGGCAAGTTCGGAGAAGCATCCCCGAAGCTCTTACTCATGTCAGCGCGAAGTTTGGAGACAATATCTGACTGGGAAAAGAATTTTGATTACGTGGCTATATATGAGTTTACCTGGCCTACAGCTTGGGGTGGTCTAATCAGTCCACTACAATCTTCTTCTCAAGCTCTTCGAAATGCTCGAAAAAGCTCTCAAACAGATGGACTGCATGCTCTACATCATGAGCGCCCCCGGTCTCACGAATACTGTGCATGCTGAGCTGTGGGTTGCCCAAGTCCAAAGTTCTGGCGCCCATAGCTGCAGACAGCATGGGTCCAATGGTGCTGCCGCACGAAGAGTCATTGCGCACGACAAACAACTGCAATGGAACTCCTTGGGACGATGAGGAAGTGCTTGACGACGCCTTCTTGGCCCGACGAGCAGCTTCCTGCAAAAGCACGATGCCAGGGGAGTTTGTAGCATAGCGCGCGTTGGCGTTGATTTTGATGACTGTGCCTTTGTTCATCTCGGGTCGGTGAGCGGACTCGTATTTGGCGGGATAATTCGGATGGACGGAGTGAGCCATGTCCGCAGAAATGAGGAAAGACGTCGACAGAGTCTGCTCATACGCCGTTGCGGTGTCTGCATCAAGCTTATCGTATGATTGATCAGAGTCGGATTCCGAAGCCGGCAAGACAGAAAGACGACGGATGACAGCAGGTAGTAGATTTGAATCAGCTCCCTGGGCAGTCTGGCTGCCAATCTCTTCATGATCAAACAATGCAATCAGACGAATGGTGGAGTCGTTATCTAAAGCGGAAGACGATGAGAGGGATCTAATAATAGCTTCAACACTGCAGAACGACATCATGAGATTGTCCAACCGTGGTGAGAAGATCAGCTCATTGTTCAAGCCACCGATGACGGATTTCTGAGTATCGTAAAGTACCATTTCGAAATCCAGGATATCGGTGGCTGCCACGCCGGCTTCTTCCGCAATTATGTCCACAATATAGGGATGATGGCGCTGGATGGGAGTCTGGAGGGGCTCGAAGGCACCTTCCGCGGTCTTCTCCTCGCTTTTGGTCTCCTCAGTCGTGCCCTGACGATTAAGTTCGGCGGCGACCAAACCTGCAATCGGGAAGAGCTGAGCCTCCTTGTTGAACTGGAAGTTCTCCTGACGGTCAAGATGGATGGCAAGGGTCGGGATACGGAGAATCGGCCTGTCGACCTTAACGAGGCGCTGCGCTATGGTTCCCTCCTTTGTCTTCACCATGGCACGGCCCGCAATACTCAGATCACGATCAAACCAAGTGTGCCAAAGACCTCCGCCATATGTCTCGCATGCAACCTGCAAGAAACCATCGTTTTGACGCTTGGATACTGGCTTGATGCGCAGACAAGGCGAATCAGTATGAGCACCGATCATGCCGATGGGATTGCCAGCCTTCCATTTTTTGCCAATGGCGAAAGCCACAATGGAGGAACCATTGCGAGTGAGGTAGTATTTTCCACCTGGGTGCAGGCTGGATGACCATGAGTCTCGCTCCTAATCACAGCTTTTGTTAGCATGATACCCGGACAGTCAAAAATATATTTAACAAAGAAAGAAACTTCAGGGTATCCATTATACACATGAATAGACCAGAAACCAGACAGAGTTGCGAGCAGACATGAAAGATGCGTGACGGTCTCGATATGGCGTGGTAGCTACCCTATGCCTCCACCGAAAACACTCTTCTTGTAAACTGTAATGATAATAATAAATACAGCACTTACCCTAATCTGTTTGAAGCCTGCCTTCTCCAGAAGCTCCTTTGACGACTTTACAGCATGGAACGGGGTAGGCGAGGCGTTGACAAAGGACAGGAAGTCCTCAGCCATCTTCAATGATGGTTTGGTCGACATGGTTCGAGAGCTACGACGCAGGAATAAGGGACTTGAGGAGACAATGTAGGTATGTGCTGTATGAATATGCAAAACAAATGCTCGGATGTTGGGGGTCTTGGGCATAGGATAGATGCCTGAGGTCTGCAGAGGGGCCGCTGAAGTGTGGGGTTGAGCACAAGTGGTGAGGATGCGCTGGTGGGCTGGAGCTCTCACGCTGCCGTAACAGATGGGCAGGGTCAGCATCGGCCAGAAAGTGGCTGCGACATCCCGCCGCAATTGGGTGGCAGACGCGAGCCACGCGTGGGAAAGAACATCAAAACACAAGCAACGGGGGTGGTCGGCCGCTGGGTCACAACAACGGCGCGCTTTGATACACTCCTTCAACACCATCTGGATATTGTTTTAATCCTATCTCAACGTTCCTTACCTTCACTATACTTGAAATCGTCCACCTGCTCGCGCTTGGGGTGTTGGCATTGATTTCCTTGACTGCATCGCATCACCGCCTGCTGGTCCAGTTCGTGCGGCTCCCGCTCACTCACCAACCTCCAGAAGTCTCCGAGTTCACAGCCAAAACAACCTCCATCATCGCCATCACCACCCGCTACCCCTCCACCCACCGCCCTCTGTTCAACCACCACCACTCCCCCCCACATTCGTTCGAATTGCAATGCGCCAGATAGCGGTATAACATCTGTACTGTCAACAATTGTTTAAGCCGTTTGCGCCCTTCGCCGCTGGATATATACTGGCCAAGGGGCGCACTCCCCATAAACATCGTCGCCTTCACCTCACCTTCACCTCTCTCTCTCACCCCTACCTTAACACGGCCAACCGGAGATTTACTCCGCCGATACCACTCGATTCACCGTAAGAAGAGGACGCTTGCCAGCAACCTGCTCTCCCTATAAGTAGCCGAACCTGCCCACCTTATCGCAGTCTCTCCTCGTCGTCCCCTCTCTCCGCCACTCAACACCACTTCCTTACCGCGACGAGTGTACAATTGGCGCCGGACGTGAGCGCTTCCGCAAGTATGAGAGGTGGATTAGCGAGCGGCGAACATGCCGCAGAGACGACCGCACAGCCCGCGGAAGAGACGAGTACGCCTCCTCTGATCTCACCACCGGAGTCCAAGACACCGCCGACTACGACACACAAGCGCCATGAAAACCTGGCTGAACCCAAACGCAAGGACAAAGGCAAAGGCTCTGAGCCGGTTGACCCAAGCGCATTGTCGAAGGCTTTGGCACAGTTTGAGCAAGCAGGCAAAGTCAGGGAGCGCACGCCAAATGGTAGCCCGAACAGGAAACGGCAGCGCATATATGGTGACAGGTACGTTCCTGGAGCGCTGAAATTTCTTCGCAGAAACTTCAGTAGTGTTTCCTGCTTCAGTGAGACAGAGGGCTAACTGATTGATATCAGGTTCATACCGAACCGTTCGGGTCAAGACCTTCAAGCCAGCTATTCGCTCCTCTTTGAAGACGGCTCGCCCGCCACGCCTTCGCGCTCTGCCAAGCGGACTCCGCAGAATGAGCTTCATTTCCAGAAGAGTACGTTTCCTATTGATCCTCATGTTGACAAAGAGCTGACAATTGCATAGCTGAAGAAGCAAACAAGACGTACTCCAACTTGCTTCGTCAAGAGATGTTCGAGTCTACTGTACCTCAAGCGATCACCCACTCGCCTACAGATGAAACCACTCGACAGAGCTCCGGCCGCTCTCGCACTCCTCCCGCTCGCACGACCGCCACGCTCCCCGCACCGTCTGTGACTCCTTCTACTCCGCACAAGAACCTCTTCTCCTACTCTCCGCGTCATAGCTATTCCGGTCAACCGACTCCCTCGCGAACGCCACAGAGCCGCCATGCCCCTAACCTCAATGCTCGTTCCGAGATCTACAGCCTGTCACCCATAAAATACAGTAGCCAGACGATGCTTCTGACTCCGCGCAAGACTGCTAGAGCCGTCTCCAAAGTGCCTTATAAGGTACTCGACGCCCCTGATCTGGCGGACGATTTTTATCTCAATCTTGTGGATTGGGGATCCCAGAACACTCTCGGTGTTGGCCTTGGCTCATGTGTATACATGTGGAACTCCAACAGTGGTCGTGTCACGAAGTTGTGTGAACTGCCAGATGACACCGTCACCAGTGTCAATTGGATTCAACGCGTATGTGTTTTACTCAACATTGGCCTTGTTTCGTTACTAATATTCTCAGGGTTCACACATCGCGATTGGCACAAACCGAGGTTTTGTGCAGATCTGGGACGCGGCTACGCAGCGACGTCTTCGAACGATGACTGGACACACAGGCAGAGTTGGTGCCCTTGCATGGAACGACCACATCCTCACGTCAGGCTCACGGGACCGAATCATCTACCACCGTGACGTCCGGCAGCCCGAGCAGTGGTTGCGAAAGCTTGTAGGCCACAAGCAAGAGGTGTGCGGTCTCAAATGGAACTCTGAAGACGGACAGCTTGCTAGTGGGGGCAACGACAACAAACTCATGGTTTGGGAGAAATTGAACGCAGAGCCAACCTTCAAGTGGAGCGAGCACCAAGCAGCCGTGAAGGCAATCGCTTGGAGCCCCCACCAGCGCGGTCTTTTGGCCAGTGGAGGGGGTACCGCCGACCGCACGATCAAATTCTGGAACACCCTGGTCTCGTCGCATGGCCCCTCGTCCGCATCGTTGGCAGCATCCGCAGCTGCCGCCTCCGCCGCAAACTCAGCGAGTGGTCCCGCTTCTCCGTCTGCTCCCGCCAATCTCCTCAGTAGTCTGGACACCGGAAGCCAAGTCTGCAATCTCGCATGGTCTCGCAACAGCAACGAGCTTGTTTCCACGCATGGCTACAGTCAAAATCAGATTATTGTCTGGAAATACCCGAGCATGGAAGAAGTCGTCTCCTTGACTGGCCACACCTATCGCGTCTTATACCTTGCCATGAGCCCCGACGGTCAAACCATCGTCACGGGCGCAGGCGACGAGACTCTACGATTCTGGAACGCATTCAAAAAGAAAGAACGCTCTGGTGTCTTTGCCAGCATGGACAAATGGGGCGTCATCCGCTAAATATATTCCGAACCTGGTTGGTTTGGTTGTCGAATGTGTAGGAACAGCTGTTTACTAAAATCTTTTACCTAGATGGTCGCCAAAGCACACCCGTGCGTGTTATATTTCTTGAGATCACGCTGGTATATATAACGATCTACTGTTATATTCCCTAGAAACCTTACCTATGGTATTGTTTTCTTTGTATCGCAGTTGTAATACTTCATCGACACCTACCCCCAATTCGCACTGTATTTCACTCTACTGCTGTACGCCTCATTATCACGATCAGGGCTGGTTTTCCTTCCTACACGAACTTTTCATTTCTTTCATTTTCTTTCCAATACCCATGAATGCATGGAGGGCGTTCACGGCTATATCGGGACACCTACGGGATACCCTACTTCGGTTACATGGGCTGACTGGCTTCCGATAGCCACTGAATCTCTTGATGATCAGCATACGGAGTATTGTGGGCGCAATCTCGGAACATACGGAATGTTTTACATTTACAAATCTTCCCGACTCTGGGAAGATACTCATGGAAATCGGCGTCAAGGCGAGTCGGCTGGAATCGGCGGAACAGGAGCACGTGGGTCGATATCTGATGGACTTTCTGTCTCTCTGATGATTATGACGAATGTATGATGCCGACTCTAAGGGCGGCGAACTGGTTATGGGTACGGAGTATCTGTGTCTACACTGTATAGTATGGCGCAGATCCTAATGCAACAGGCTCGAGAATCGAATGAAATCATGAAGAATTTAGTTAAACACAGACTCACTTTATGACTTGTTATTGAATTGATATAAATCGAAAAGCCGGTTTCTATGGTAAGTGTCATTCTTGTTATTCTCATGCACAGATGTGGCAGAGGCGGCGATCATCGTGAAGGAAGCAAGGTGTTGAGCTTGACCACCCTGGCTCGTGCACTACTACATCGTCATGCATCACCGACTTCATGGACTTTCCGCAGCGTCTGATATTCCGAAGCATGCGGCCTCCATTGTCACATCGCGTTGGAACAGAAAGATAGGTACTCGAATAAGAGTTTCCTCAATTGGTTTCTTTTTATGCTTTTTTTTGTGCTCAAGGCGCCTCACTGCGTTGTCTGTTTCCAATTGACCCCTGTGGCTATCGCCAACCTCTCCCAGCCTCATCTACCAACACATCACCCCAACCACCCATATCTACAAAACTGCCCCGCATACCTCTCCACAGCATGTTTGTCGGCAGCATAGTGAGATTCTCCAATTTTCTGACTGCGCGACATGAACGTTGAGCCCCCTTTCCAGCTCAAGCAAACGAATGGTATGTTTATGTCCATACGTACCTACCTTGTCTACCGCTACTTCCTGCACATGCTAATTAACGATACACAACAGTCAGCCGGCCTCAGCTAGTACATTCAGATTCACAGCAAAGCATTGCTGCCTCAGAAGATTATTATTCCGTATCAGAGAAACCATCAAGTACGAGCGATGATCGTTCGAAAACTGCCGTCCCTCGTTATCACACCCCGCCATCACGCATTATAACACCGGGCCAGAGCCACGATCAGCTACAAGAGGCTGCAAACACCGTAACATACTTAAGAGGGGCTGGAAGAGCTCGACAGCACCTGGAGCCTCCTCAGGCTGCTCGAGGCAACAGCGCCGACGCGGGTGATAACTCTCATTCTTCGGGAGGCACCGCTGTATCAACTATTTTGCAGGACTATATGGAGAGGCCGCCGGAGGAGATTGGACAGCAGCCTCCCGAGATGGAGCGACCATCACCCTCCACAACTCCAGGCGTGGACGAAACGCCCTACATTCGTTTTGCAATCGATCAACTCACTCGAGATGAGGAAGTGCGAGGGTCGAGGCACTACCCTGTGTCTAACATCGAGGAAGAGGAAAGGTCGGAGGAGGATTATCCCGTCGAACGAGTAGTATCAGACGAAGGGCTGGGGTATATGGCTCAGGAAGAGAAGGACCACCAGCGACTTTCTCGTCCGCCAGCTTCAAAACCTCCGATGAATCCTACAGTGGTGGAATCAGCGCCTGTAAGGACCACTAAAAGTACTGCCCGGAACACAGATCGGTCTGGTGAGTGCCTCAACCAGACTTTTCATCCCCATTGTAAGCTAACTTGGACAGTTCAACCCGATATTTTCATCCCCTTCAAACCAGAACCGCATTCATATCAACACTCCCCCCTTCGCTTTAGACCGGCGATTCTTCGCCCATTATGGCTTGGTCTATTCATCCTGCTGTGCCTACTGATGCTTGGCGCCCTGATGTTCTGCGCTATATATTCCCACCGGACCGGCATCATCGGCCTTTGGGATTACAAAGCCTTTGGCGATTCTCGTTACTTCGTATTCGAATATTTGCCGACTATGCTCGGCATGATAATACTAATGTGGTTATTTCAGGTCAAGACTGCGCTTCAGCGGACCATTCCTTTCATTTCAATGGCTTCGGAGTCGACACTGCAACGCTCCGAAGCTGTCTTTCTACAATTATACCCAATGCAGTTTATTCTTCCAAAAGTTGAGTACTTTCGCGCGGGACAGCCACTCATTGGCCTCTGCTACATAATTTTTTGGCTTTTCACTTGGACGATCCCCCTTCTCGCTTCTGTTTTTAATGTTCGCTACGATCTCGACAGAGCACAGTGGCGGTGGATAGCGGTCCGAGGAGTTATCTGGGCCGTTATCGCTCTTTACATACTTCTCATTCTTGCCCTAATATTTGTAATGGTATACCTTCTTCGAAAAGAGACGGGATTGAAGTGGGATCCGCGGTCGTTGGCTGACATTATTGCTCTCCTAGAGCGTTCGAACATCATGACTGATTACGATGGATCTGAAACTTTAAGCAAGGTGCAATTCAAGGAGCGGCTGGCCAACAGGACTGATCGCATCGGTTATTGGCATACCTCGAAACGCCCAAACGACATCTTCTACGGATTCGGAGAAGCAGGTGGAGCAACCAGAAGATACTCGATTGTGGACGGCAAAATCCGCGAACAAACTCTTGAGAAGTCTTCTAAAGCCACACCAGTCTCCGGTGGAGATTTTTCTATTCGCATGGACATACGCAGTCCCAATGTGCGCCTGAAATACCTCCCTTGGTACCTCAAAGATACCTCCATCGTCGCCTGGATTGTCACAGCTGTGGTCCTATTCATCGCCTTCCTGGTAGTCAGCTTCCTCAATAGGGCTATTCGATCAGGTTTTCTTCCTCAAGTCTCTGCCCCAACAACTTCATCTGGATGGTCAGCTTCCAACTTCCTCTACTCGTTTGTTCCAGCAGCTATAGCCCATATCCTTTTCCTTGCCATGCTCTCTCTCGACCACTCCATCCGCACTCTCCAGCCCTACATGTCACTCTCGCAAAAGGGCGGATCTACAGCGGAATCATCACTCTTGGTCGACTACGCTTGTCGTTTTCCCATTTCTGTCACCTTCGCCGCGCTCGAGAACAGGCACTTTCAAACGGCCATCCTCTCGCTCGTCTCTCTCGCATCTCTCGCTTTGCCAGTTCTGGCGGGCGGCTGTTTCTGGACGCAATACTACCAAAGCGCCGGTAAAGTCCGTGTCTCCGCCGATATGCCCGCATACTACGCTCTCTGCGTCTTCCTCGCCTTATATATCATCGGTCTCTTCGCTTTGATTCCCAAAAGAAGAAGGGCAGCGCTTCCGCACCGGTCCAATAGCCTCGCGGAAATCATATCGTGGTTGTATCAGAGCCAGATTCTCGCGGACCGCACATTCAATCGGCCACAGACGAAAGCGGAGCTTGTGGCAAGGTTGATGGGGAAGGGGTATCTGGATCGGACCTGGATGAGCAGTTTGGGTAGCCTCATTAAGCTTTCGAGGGATAATTTGAAGGATACCGAAAATCTCCTCACGGTTGAGCAGATCACTTCGGGGAAGAGCAGCAAAGGTGATGCGAAGACGACAACAGAGTTTGATCCCGCAGGTATTAAGTATGGCTTCGGTATTCACGTTGGCCGCGACGGGCTTGAACATATCGGTATTGACCGCGTGCGAAGAGGCGGTGGAAGGGAACTCGTCATTTTCGAAGAGCAGCAAAAGAGTACTGGTAAGAGTAACGTCTAGGAGACACAGATGCAGGGGCTGTTGCGAATTTTTGTTGGCTGGTCGGCGTCGCTGGTGCCTCAGTTGAGGTGGGTGCGAGTTTGGAGGGAGGATGGGCGACAGCTTGGGGCTGGACTGGGGTATTGGGTGATGTTGTTGGGCTTTAGGCTGTGGGCCAAGGGGTGGGTGATAGGGATGTTTGAGAAGGGGAGTCGGAATGGTTGGTTTTGATGAAATTCTTTTGATTTTTATGACAAAACGTTGCGGGGATACCTGTTGTCTTTCTTCATGGACATGGTTATGTTTTCACGGCTCTCTTTAGTAGCTTAGGAGTCAGGCGGTTACTGTGGACTATTACCTTCTGCCAAGGTATGTTTACAATGCGAGGGATGGCATAGACTGTATAAAGTCCTTAGCGATGTGAACGGGTATCGAGAATACGATGATGAAAGAGATGTATATACGATTGAACGAGCAAGGAATGAAAATAAACGTTAATGTATACTTCGACACTTTCTAGCGTATTCTGTGCTTTTTTATTATTTCGCAGACTTCGACATATTTTCATTGACTGTTTTCTTGTTTGGTTGGAGTTATATAATAATAATTCGTTGTAGCGTGCTACCCGGTCACCAATCTGGTCTATGAACACGCAATATCAATGCTTTAAGCAAAGTTAACCGGACTCTAGAGGAGTGTCTCTCTGAATGCCAAACCCTCTGCTCTTGCCTTACACCATTTCGATCTAGCTATGGTGAGTTTTTTTCTCACTAGCTATTAGTAGCTGTTCCACATCTGCTAGTGCTGCTGCTCAGGCAACAGAGAGGTTGTTATGTCACGACCTGGTTAGTGGGAAGGGGGTCCAGACCCTTATTCCTCCTTAGCGATACCCTTTGCAACACTGAAGTGTTCAGGTAGGTTTGTCTCTAATAGCCATTGCGCAGCAATTTTCACTATTCTTTCCTCTTTAGGATCTCCAGCAGCTCTGTAGTGCCTATCTTTAGGAGGCGACTCGCCCGGGACTGATGTTGTTAGCGCAGAGTGATGGGACATGTTGGAGTATTCTCCGTCCAATGCCACATAAACAGCTCGGGGCGATTCCCGAACTAACTTGGAGTAATATAACTGAGGATGGAATAGGGAATCAGCAAGAAAAATCAAATCAAATTTGAAATCACCGAATTGAAATACTCGAGTTTCATGCGCTTCCCACCACTTCCATTCTGCCAGGCATGGTGATATGTGTTTATCATTTGTAATGATCTCCAGTCCGTTTGTCATTATATCACAGTTATCAGTTAGGCTCAAGCAGCTGATATAGCATACATTAGGGTTTTAGAGCGCATAAGCTTATGCATTTCTTCAAGTCAACCAATGCAAAAGAATAGACGATCGGTGCATATACTAAGCAGGATTCAAGAATAGTGGGCTTTATAGAGAAAGTATAGTTGTACGACGATTACTGGAACTGAAAAGAGGCGGAAAGGGAATAGCGGATAAATGGAAAGTGATGAAAGAGAAAAGTAAAGGGCTCTATCTCGTTATAACTTTTTGCTCAATCTTCCATATCACCCCGTTCGATGCATTAATATTCAACCCCGTAACTGGTTCCATAGTCCCTCATGAACTCCGCTTCGTTACGGAACCGTATAAAAAAGCAAGGTTCTCGATTGACCTCCTCGAACGACTTGACCGGTGTCATGGGTATCCACTGGTGATGACTGCATATCGGGATTCATCAAAGATTAATGGGGGATTTGACAAGGATAGTTCAAGAGAAAGTGATGAATAAGCTCCGAAAGTCCATTGATGAAAAGACTTTGAGGGTGTTCCCGCATTTACATCATGATCTGTCTTGCTGCGTGTAGGCTACAGACCCCCATAGCGGGCGTTTATCGCCGTTACCACATGGTAGAGTGTCCTAGACAATCCCGCATAGCATGTGCTCATCCGGCTTTATAACAAGGGCAGCCCGTACGTGAAGATCGTCGCTGAGATAGTATAGACTGAAAGCAGCTTAATATGCACGCGCCTTTATTCCTACGGAAGGCAGGCTGCTTAGGTGATTTGAAGGTGAAATACACGCACACATGATAATTATGGTATCTATCTTGAAATTCTCTATGCATAACGCTCAACAAAAATAAATAAATTTGCAAATTCTTCTGCATTGTTATGTGAATCAAGGCATATAACGTAGCACGGAGCTTTCTAATGAGAGCATTGTCACGTGACAGGGACAGTCTGGTTTCCTCGCAAGTTCTCTGACACTCGCGGCATGCAGACAATATTTGAACTGCAGGATCTGTAATACGATCGCTCGAGATAGCTGTGTGGTGTACCTGTTGGTGCATGCTACACGTCCTTCGGTGTATCTGTGATTGACTGAATGTGTGGCGTTGTGGCTGAGCTGAGCTTTATCGATTGCGATTTGTGTGGTTGCCCCAGCAAGGTGCAAGCGGTCAGACCGCCAAACATAAGCTAACCCAGCCTCCTCCACTTCCAGCCAGCAAGCTTTCGCCCTGCAATCCAGCTTTCCCAGCATCCTCAACCTCGCCGCTCGCTGTCTCTCACGTCGCTCGCGCCCAAAACGCCGTTGGACTGGTCGCTCACTTTTACTTCTCCGCACCGCGGAGCTTCTAGAGTCCCACTTTCGAGCTGCCGGCCACGTCGGATATGCCCTGTCCATCGAACATCGTCACCGCCAATTCGCTGAACGAGTTCTGTTGACGACCCACCGACTCCGTTCATATCTCTGCCACGAAGTTACGACAGTTTCACTATTTTCGCTCAGCCTTTCTTGCTTTTAGCAGACGCATCTAATATACCCTTCGTTGCTGGTTGCCATTGTGTTATTCTGTTTGCGCTTCGGCGATTCCGTCTACATCGAACTGAGCCTCGTTTTTGCATTGCTGGATCACGGCGAAACGAAACTACGATCATGTCGAACAATCTCTCGCCGCCAGGGAGTAGTGTATATTCCTCAGACTCCATGTATGTGGGAGATGGGACATGGGATTCGTCAAGGAATACCTTTCTGCTCCCCAACCTACAAGGCTACAATCTCGCGACAACACAATACAACGGTACGGACTCTTTCAATCAGTAGTCTCTTACAAATATTAACACAATTGCAGGTATGGGCAATCGATTTCGAAATATGGTCGGCTATAAGAGCATCATTTTGGGCCACGGAATTGTCGCGGCCATCACCTTCCTTGGGATCGTCCCCGCCGCAATCATAATTGCTCGCTTCTACCACCGAAATCCTCGCATGGCCCTCCGCATTCATATCTGGCTCCAAATCCTGACAGTTTTCCTCTCCACAGTGGTATTCGTATTAGGATTTGAGGCTGTGGGTTCTCGACGGTCTTTGACAAACCCGCACCATGGCATTGGAGTAGCGATATATACCTTGGTTCTGGTCCAGGCCTTTGGAGGGTGCATGATCCATCGGCTGGAGAAGGGTAAAGAACGATACAAGATCCCTCTTAAACTAATGGTGCGTCACCACGCCTGGAACAGTGAACTCTTGCTAACGCATCGTAGCTACATCAGTGGATCGGAAGAGCAATCGCACTGCTCGGAATTGCCCAAGTGGCCCTAGGATTGACTCTATACGGCTCTCCGAAGGTCCTTTTCATCTTGTTCGGCGTTTGGGGATTTATCCTTTTGGTCGCCTATTTCATCCTTTCGTATCTCAACCAGCCGGAATTGACTTTTGATGACCAAGGGACATATATCACTGAACGAACAGGAAGCAGTCGCCGGAGTCGCCGGAGTCGCCCCAGCCGTGGAGGTCACGGTCTAGGAGCTCTTGCAGCAGCAGGTGCAGCTGGAGCTGGTATAGCCGCGCTAAGAAAACATTCTCGAAGCCGAAGCCGTAGCCGTAGTCATAGCCGCCACAGGCCTCATGGAGGCAGGTCAGAAGTTCTTAGTTCCATGCACAGCTCGCGTCAATCTGACTCCTATTTCGATGACGAGAAATACACGGAAGACGGCCGGAAAGGACGTGGCTGGGGAGAACGACTGTTGGGGGCAGCGGCTGCGATGGGAGGAGTTGCAGCAATCCGATCGATATTTAACCGCAAGAAGAAACCCGCACCATCAGTAACCACAGGATTTACTGAGAGCGACGTCACCTACAGTCGCCCACTTGGACCATCCGAGGTTACACAAACGGACTTGACACGCCTAGAGGAAGGAAGAGCCCCTGCATCACCTGCAAATGACCGGTACCGAAGAGCGGAAGAGTCTGAAGTTACGCATGGCGCTATCAGCCAGGGAAGTCCGTTACGCCACGGTCACCGGCCAAGGAGAGGAACCGAAGATTCTGTCTCCTCGTGGGACAGCCGGACGGATTTTACCGAGGATCCGTCAAGGTATCATGAATCCCATGGCCTCCGGAATGGAATTGCAGCTCTGGGCTTCGCAGGTTTCTTAAAACACCAGTGGAATAAGAGGCGGAACCGGAAAGAGGATGCACACGTCGAGGAGATCCGAAGACAAGATATGGAGGCTGAACGCCTTGCGCGAGCCAACAGCAACCGTCGGAGATATACTGGGGATGGCGCACCTCCCAGAAGGGGTGGCAGACGGGTCTCATCATTTGATGAGAGCGACATATCAGGGACCACGCCAGCCTTGTCGCGGCACGACATCCCACGTCCTCCCAGGACTGGAGTTACCCATACAGAGACATCAGCTGGTCCGTCGAATATCCCCCTACCACCCCCGCCTCAGCCGCAGTTTGAGTCCGGCTCTGAATCTTATCTTTCTCCTGGTGGGCGGCCACACCGTCGTCATCGCCCGGGTCCTTCTGCAGCTGCCGGGCCATCATCATCTAGACGTGAAGACAGCCGGGAATCTGGTGTTGCTTCTCCACCGATATCCGTGAAAGTGAAAATGCATGGTGACGGACGGAGTGTTACGCTGCGCAGGTTGAATGAAGAGGAAGCTGCAGCTGCGAGAGAGGCAAGGAAGCGAGAGGGAAAGCGACCCGACAGGACAGGTAGTATCAGCTCTGTGAGCAACTTTGACAATGAGAGGTGGCGGAGGACAGAAGCAATGGAGGCCGCGCAAGCTCAGCAAATGGCATCAGCACCACCAGTTCCCCCAATTCCCATGCCCGAGCCAATCATTCCTGGACCGCCTTCAAATCCTCCACCGCCGTCAGGAGCAGGTTCCCAGATACCGCTGCCACCGCCTTCAGGGGCAGGTTCGCACATAACTCACCCAGCACCATCAGGAGCAGGTTCTCATGTACCTCTTTCACAACCGTCCATGGCAGGTTCCCACCAGCCCTTCCCACCGCCACCTCCGATGCCTGCTGTAATGAGCGGTATGGCAAGTCCCCGCCCAAGTGGAATGAGCAGCCCTCTGGGGACAGGGACGTATGGCGGAACGGAGACAGATATTAGTAATTACGACAGCAACCGAAGGAGACGGAGGGCGGAGCGGGCACAAGCAAAGCAGAATAGGCTGGGTGGTAGTCGAGTTGAGTTTTCATAACGTCTTTTATGGTTCATTCTTGTGGATACGTTTCTTCCTGCAAAGAGCGCATCATACCCTCTGTAGTTGTAGATGTCTTTTTCAATTTTTGATGTTCATAGTAGCGTAATGCACTTACTCAGACCAATAGGCGTTGTAGGCCAGGAAGCTTATGGTGGGATAGACGAGCAATGAAGTTCATATGGCGCATATTCATAATATGAAGTCAGCATAGTAGCACAATGACCTGAAGTTCATGCGGCTATGATGATTCGCCTACCCCCTT
>ML994202.1:0-31257 GCA_010093945.1 Delitschia confertaspora ATCC 74209 | reverse complement strand
AATCCAGTAGGTGGTAGCTCAGTGAGCTTACTGTCGCTTGGTGTTGAGTCGCGCAACTGGTGGTTCACCAGAGAGCAAAAGGGCACATAACCTGACAATCAAATGATCGGATGGATAGATGATGTATTCTTTCTAAGAGAGTGAATCTATCTAGTTTGTGTGCAGTGCCAAGATATGTGTTGGCGGGCCTCTGCATACAAAGCACGTGACATGCTGAGATCACTCTGGATACTGGAGAGAACTAGAAGGCTACCTCCGACAGTACTTATACTCTGCCTTTATCGATTCGTTCTCGAACAAATCTAACCCCTACGCTGAGCTGATGACAGAGTCGGAACTGAAGATGCGCTCAAAATTTGGATATGCGTAGAGTTTGTGAACAAACTCAACTATACCTACTAGCCACAGGACCTACGAGTAAGTTAGGATATTTTAAAAGGATAGACACATGATATACGATTGCCTAACTTTAATAAACAGATTTTTTGTAACCGAAGTAGAGTACGTATGGCCTTATTGTTTTATGTTCACTGTTGTGCATCAAATATAGCCATTCACCATGCTTTACGTAAGCATGCGGGCGCTACCTTTCATAGGCCAACCCCCATACATACTCTCCTTTCAATATCCACTATTATAACCTACCTGCCATCATCAAAATGATACTGCAGCCAATATTCGCACACTATCCCTCTACTCTCCGCCTCCGCCTACGAACGGCTCTCCGGCTTCGGTAGCCCGTTATTCCCGATATACACCTGGAATCAAGTGGATCAACTCTACATCACATTGAATACATCACATTGAATGAAATTCCTGTCTCATCTGCTAACGGGAGTACAGCGCGCTGATGAGTATTTATAAGACCAAGAAAATAATAATGAGTGTTACGGCATCCAAACTGCGTCTAAGACAAAGTGAACTGGAAAACAAAAAACATTTAATGGCCAAATTGACTTCCGAATTCGAGATCACAGCCACGGGTGGTGCCTAGGCTAGGACAAACATTGATAATAAGCTTCTTTTTTACCTACAAAATATGTCTCTAATGTAGAAATATACTACAGCATTCTGATTCTCCAAAAGACACCTACTGTAGCTGAGTTCCGACAAGGGTACCGCAAAATGGCGCGCAAATACCACCCGGGATGGAACCACTGAAGACGAGAAGATCGAGGACACATTCTGAATGGTGCAGATCAACAAAGCCTGTAAAATATTAACGGATGATAAGGGAAGCGACATTATAAAAATAATGGATGCGTTCAATGTTAGAAAATTGAGGTCAACATGGGAAACCCTATTCAATAACTCCAAGGTGACATAAACCAAGGTTCTTGAGTCTACATAGAAACTTCGTCTTACTTTCCTAGGGAATGCTGCACAACGTACCACTGTTGCCAGAGAATTATGACCTTCGTTAAATATTGTAAGCATTCTATACTAAGGTCTTTCTACGTAACCATCCACTGGATTTGAGCTTAGTTGATTTCATTTACCCTGACCCGTCGCCTTGAGCGATATGCAGGCTCCCGGCTATTGAAGAGAAAAACTATGTAGAAACTTATCCTTGCTGTGGTATAACTGATATAGTGTATAAGAGAGGTGAAAAGGGAAAGATTAAAGAGAATGAATCAGTAATAACAGGTGCTCGTTCACTGCCTATATCATAGTCTTGTATCTACCCTGTCATGGCATAACTCCCCATGAGAAATTGATTTAACACCTCTACATCCGCAATTTCACTTGCAATATATTCCATTCTTTTGCGACGTTTATTCAGCGAGCAGTATATAGTTCGCATTTGATCAACGAGCCTAGGCAGCCTACGCGAGAGCCGTCGTAGAGGTTACGCGTGTGAGCTTGGCATTGCCGAGTTAAGGCTGTCACTATGCCCTCCTTTTTCTGATGTCCTTTGGCTAATGTTTGAGCGCTATCTCTCCATTTTCAGGAAGTACTATTAGAATCATTGGAAGGAAGTTATGCTCTATAAGCCTTTTAGTGGCCTTCTTGGCGAGCTCGTTTACCGGCTCATTCCCATGGATACCGGTGTGGCTAGGCACCTATTGTAATGAAACACTTTACGTGAACGCCTTCCTCACATGCCTGGACTGTGAGAATAAGTGTCTGAAAATTCTTTGTGCTGATATTCTGTGGTTGTAACTAAGCAGTGATTGGAGTGCAGCTTAAGAGTCACTGTAGATCATGTATTCTTGGGAAGCGAGGATGGCCCTTTATAACTGCCGCCCAGCTCTATTAGGGTGCTCGGTGATATTGCATTAAGTTCTGTGACATGCACTATGGAGGCTTCCGGTGAGCTCAGAGGTGTTCATCGGACCGAACCGAAATGACCGTACGGGAATGGTACGTTCACCCTTCTGGCCACCGGTCTAGCGTTAGTCTCAGATCTCGCTCCGATTTTTTTTGGAAGCGATAGGGTCTTTTTGCTGTTGATTTCCTCCATGTCATCAATCTGCCCTCTCCCGCAGTGCACTTGTCTCACGCGGGAACCGCGCACCAAATGGGCACTTAGCCTCAGCCTCAGCCTTACCTGCGCCACGACTTAGTTATATATAAACTCCTCTCAGTACAGAGATAACTCAGTAGAATTCAGTCTTGTATTCACCTCACAAGTTCAAAGCGCAGTTATCACACGGCTATATCTTTCCCCCTTAACAACTTGCAGCATCTTATACAGCGTCTCACCACCGCACATCAACTCCGCCAACGCCAACACCTACCCCAGATCTTTAGATATACGTTTCGTATTATCAAAATGACGCCTTAAAAATGTCGTAAGCATGGTCGGGAGCAAGATCCTGCCCAAGAAACGTTGATTCCAGAGTCTGTCATCGTCGAAGGGCCCCATCCAGCACAACGCTCGGTCGGGGTCAGAATGCGAGATGCACCTGCACCTCGCTGCCCAGTATCCTGCCTCCCTTCTCACCCTATTTTTCAGCCCTTTCTGAAGCGGAGAGCGACCCCAACATGTCTACTTCTTGTTGTTAAGCTTCGGAGGCAAACATTGCCAAGTATCACATGATCACCTCATGTGATATCTTGTATATAGTCTTCTTTCCTCTTCTCTATCGGTGCTACAATCAACAAAAAACATTCTTTTCATCCCTTCTCACACGAAACTCGCCCCGCTTCTCGCCTGTGCTCAACACTTCTCTCCAGCAAACAAACAATGAGGGCCGAGGTGTACAAGCTCCTCCCAAAGGCGCTTCCTCTACATTCGAACGGCGGCGGTTCAACTATACGTGGGTAAACTGGGGATCGATTCCAGAGCTTGGCAAGCCACTGGAGGAAATTAGGCTTACACACTGGAGCTGGAGTTACGGAGTCGCACTATAGGAGAAGGATAGATCTGTTGGTCAGAGGCAAAAATAAAGTTATACACTACAGGGCTCGAAGTCCGCGATATCCCTAGTTCGGCTGGTGGCCATAACGACGAAGTGACAATATAGAACCGAACGGTGGAATATTTTATCGGACGGTCCGGTGAACAAGCCTGGCTAGCACAAGCAGATGGATCAGGTGAAGCTTTATAACAGTACGTGTGTGAAGGATCCAGTCCCAACTGTGCCTCGAAGTATTTTTATGGGGGATACTTCATGCGATCTGAATTATCGGTCATTATTGCAGCAGTTGCCAGGGGGTGGCCCCCGCTCAGATAGTACTGAAACTTGTGCAAATAGGGTGCCCAGTTCGATAGTCGGAATCAACACGGTACATATTTTCCGTTGGAAGTGAGACGGTTAGGTGCTGCTGCTGAGTTAATTGGTGTTCCTAAGTTGGAGAGTGCTGAAAACTTTCAATGCGAAGGGAATGTCCCTACAGTAGGGCGGTTGGGCTTAGCGAGGCTCACCTTTTGTTTTTCAAATTGTCTTAAGGAAGTTGTTGTCGTAGTTGGGTGCTGCTGAAGCGGAGCAAAAATGGATAAGGCTTGAGGGGGTTGAAGCTAGCTTTTATCGACGGAATGCTGACCGAGCAGTGCGAGCACAATATATTAAGAAGCTTAAGAATATCGCGAAGTTGTCTTTAACTAGTTGTAAACACGGCTGATGTTCTTGAGGGAGAAGAGTTGTAGAAATTATGGACTGTTGAAAGTTAGTTTATAAAGATGGGGTGCTTACCGTGTAAGCCGAGACGGCATATGGTAGGAGCAACTTGCTGATAACTCAGCACACAATACATGTATACATACTCGACAGTTCATTAGACCCGAGACAAGACAGAACATGATCACCAGGACAATACAGTCGGTTGACTACCCTGTTTTCACCTCATTCTGCTTACATACCGAGCAGTGTGGATCGAAAATTTCTGTTCAAGCTGCCAAACGCTGTTGATATGTGGTTGGAGCAGTTAAAATAGAAAACGTTTGGAAAGGGTAGACTGGTTGAGGGGGGTTCATATTTACGAGGTGCTTACCAATAAATGTGGATTGAGCGATGAGGAGTATGGGATGACATAAATGAGACACCTTTTGAACATGCTTCTGAATAGCTATTTCTGATGATAATTAATATAGTAACCTGCATGAATTGACTTTGATAATTCGCTTACAGAAAATGCCCCCAGATTGTGTCCTGATTAGATCTGATGTCCACGAAATTTGAATTTTGGAGTTGGTGGAGCAGATAATATTTGAATATTTATATTAAGCTGGAGGAGAGACACCACGACACAACAATGCACAACAACACACATAATACACCAATTTTCAATATTGACAATCAAATAATCGATGGAAAGATAATATCTTCTTCCTGAGAGAGTGAATCAATCAAGTTTGTGTGCAGTGCCAAGATCTGCGTTTGCGGGCCTCTGCATACAAAGCACGTGACATGCTGGATCACTCTGGATACTGGAGTAGAGCCAGAAGGCTCTCTCCAATAGACATATATTATTTTTTTCTTACTAAATGCTTACAGTGGATGCCGTGATACTGTATACTTCATGACTTGCCTTGTCTGTAATTGTAAGCAGAGACTGCACTTCGTCGCGGTAATCTACGCCGACTTGGCTCCGAATTCATGTCTATATACTTCGTACTCCATCAAACCCTATGGTCAATAAGTCAGTCGACAATACAGCCATCTACTCCCTCAAACTGCTTAAAATAAGTTACTGCTTGGTCTTCAATACAGACTATAATATCCACTCACAGTGTCTCATAATTTGAATAGATGTTCGTCCAAAAGTACGGTGGACAAAATACATAAGTCAAACGGACGCTGTAGTTGAAGAGGTTTAATGTTGATGGTAAGATGGCCGTAATGAGAAAAGGGCTCGTAACATCACTCTGGGCTGAATGACACTAGCTTTGGACTAGATCACAGTATATTCATATCTGGTCACGAGGACCTGCTTCACTGTTGCAAGACGGCACTCGTAATCCATCTAATCCGAATTTAGTCTAAAGGTAAGTCACTAACTTCAGAAAACTCTTTTATAAATAAGTTCAATTTTACTTCATTGGAGAGCTTGTAGCTAGGTCAATTTCGGATTCCCTTATGTCAACACCATATATGTGAGCTGCCTCTAATAACTGTGTTCCAGATACCAAGCCCAGATGCTATATACAATCAAGATTAGGAAAAAAGATAATATTTCTGCACTGGGTTAATGTTGAAGGGTTTATGCGCAGGTGCCAATTGGTTCGTATTGGGCATAGCCCGTTACTATGTATGTATATATCATAGAAGTTTAACATGTGTATTTGACAAAAGGGATACCCATAAAAGAAAGTTAACCAGCTAACTAGATGTCTCTGACAAATATTAATAATAATAATAATTCATTTTAACGTGCTACCTGGTTCCCAATCGGGTTTATGAACATGTAATATCAAATACTTAGAGCAAAGTAAACCCGACTCTAGAGGAATATCCCTCTAGATTCCAAAATGTTTGCCTTTTTCCCACTCTCAAACATTCCAATATAGCTATGATGAGTTTTTTCACCAGCTAATAGATGTTCCCTATCTGCCAGTGCTGCCGCTCAGGCAACAGAGAGGTTATTATGACACGGCCTAGGTTAGTTGGAAGGGAAGTGTTCAAATACGTTTGTTTCTAGAAGCCATTGCGCAGCTGCTTTGGCCATTCTCTTCTCATTCAGCATCCCCTGAAGCTCTGTAGTGCCTGTCTTTAAATAAGATTTGCACGGGATTGGATATGGTCGGGGCAGAATGCCAGGATATGTTGGAGGGTTTGCCGTCCAGTCAAAGAAACACTCCGACAAATATTAGATCAGGTGCGCCCACACAACAATTTAAGGGTTAATTAAAACAAAACTAGTTGCAGAACGCCTGGAGATATGTCATATTTTAGGAGAGGAATCCAACATCTACCTGGCCCCGGCCAGCCTAGGCCAACCCTACCCCACGTATTACTCGCGCCTCACCAGTGAACAGCTCTTCGTTAATATGCTGCTCACTAGCATCTTCCTTCGGCACCCTCCCCGTGATATCAGGAATCCTTTTGTTCCCTGCATCCTTAAGAGCTCTGTAAACAGCTTTGATAGCAACCATCTTTTTCGTAGCCTTCTCTTTCCGCTGCATCGGAGCATCAGCTTAGAACCTAGTCAAATGGTTCCTCGAGAAAAAGTATGATATGGCTCCTGAATTCATGGATTAGTAGCAGTACGGCTCATAGGCAGTGTGATATAAAGAATATTACAGCTAGGAGCGGAGTTAGTACAAGCTGGAGGAGGAGGAGAACGAGGAGGGGATGAACTAGGGGAGGGGGGTTGCTGGTAGAACCCACCGCATTGAGTATTCTCAGCCGGGTCACGAATATATTTGAGCTTGCAACTCTTAGTGTTCCATGAGCGAGGACGAAGAATGCCTGTGGCGAATCCATGAACTTCATAGGTACTGTAACTGTCCCAAGGGCCATGGGGTGTTGCCTAAAAGGTGGAGCGTACGAGGTATGCGATCAATGCTGAGATAGAAAACAAGTTGATGCTGAAGTTAAGAACGGGACTGGGGCTCAGGGGTGCCCTAGTAACTGTCACCTAGATAACCAGCTTCCCAACAGCCCAAAAGGTGGTCCCTATGCCGTAACCAAGGGCTGAGACCTCGTAGACTGAAGCCACCGCAACCTAAGCCGCTCTCGCAATTTGACCGCCTACTGCGCAATACCATCCAAGGCCACATCGAGGGCCCTACCCCAAGGCTTCCAGAACGCTCGCGTTGAAGATGGATAGTATTTTCATGGGATTTGATGGATTACACAGTTAGAGTGTTTTAGCTGGATGGTTGTGGTTTTGCCGTTGTGGCGCTATAGACATTTGGCAGTGACTCTGCAGTTCGAGTAATATGACCCTTTGGCTGTGGCTCAGCACTCCTAGTGGCATAAATTGTTGTCTTTAGCTCACCAGTCCAAGTGGTGTACCGTTGACTTGCAGGGCTTGGCTGTGTATCAGCATCTGCATCAACGATTGATCCACTTACATTTTCATCAGTTTTCTTTGAAGAAGACTTTTTGTATATAGACTTCCATTTGGAGAATGTTTCAGTTGATACGTCCTAGAATCTTCTATATACTTCTCTACTTCTTGTCTTACGTCAGCCATATACTCCTTTTGGCTATACCATCTCCACTCTCCTTTACCCCTTGAGCTCTTGACAGCTCTCGGCTCATGTATATATACGAGAGCTTCTGCTCCTTCTATAAGCTCTCCAGAATGCAATCACATCTACTAGCCAATCCTCTGATGTTGCACTCTCACTCTCTTTCTCTCACCCAACAGCCCATAACTCAACCTTTCTAAAGTCCACATTGTGGTATTTCATGCAAATATATACGTCTGTACATAGAGCAGCAATCTCCAGGTCAATACCTTGGAATAGCGGCCTATCTAGGTAGGGTACCAAGAAATAAATATGGGTTTTTCCCTACAAAGGGTTTCCGAAAGAGATAGTGGAGTCTGCGTGGGCCTTCGTGGAACCGTATCGGACATAAAACTAGAATTAATAATAATAATAATAATAATACCTTGTAAGAGAAGATTACTTTATTAACGAGCGAGAGATTGGGTCGAGGGCATGCTCAGGAAATTGGAAGCAGCGGAAGGGACGCCGGGGAAACGCATCTTGTTGGTTTGTTATGGAGAAGTTTTGTTGAGAGCTCTGGAATTAAATTAAGAGGAAGGGAAGAGAGTTTACGCACGTATGTTTTCGGCTGTCTGGAGTGGTTTGATGTCGTAGAAAATGTTGGTTGCTTTATAGCTGTAGGGTGAAAAGATAGGGTTGAGCGCTGGAGAGGATGATTTATATACAGGGGGTTTTGGATGCGGCTCGTATTATGGAAGCAGAACAGTAAAGTGATAATGATGGGATATAGCTTTTTCAAGGGGGCCCCAGTAACCTTATGTCTTCAATTAACGGTGGCATAGGAACCAAAGCGCCTAAGTGTATGCACACTGTGTAGGCGGTTCTCGACAAAGAGGTGGTTGTAATGAATAGCATGTTCGCGCTACTGTGACGTACAAGAAGCCAGGGCCTGTTTAAGTATCACTCCAAAACCGTAATTGGGCCGCATATGACAGTATATCATCAACAATGCTTTGATAAATCATAAGTTCTTAAAAATTATGAAACTCTACTATAGCTCAGGTACACACTCCATTCCATGACGCCAATCATATATTCCCAAACCTTACAACAGTGATTTCATTCCCTTAACGCCTTCGCTATGCACAATTGCAATGCCCATTGAGCATGATAAATGTAAATGAATATATACAAAAACTCATACCGAGCATATGCTTATACTTCCTTCCAAGATCCATTGACCGGTTTCCGCTGCGGAGCAGAAAGTGGCCAACTGCCGGAGTCCTGCTCCTGCGCCGGCGAAAACGCTCGATATCTCTGCTGCTCTGTAGGTTGGCTCTGTTGTTCCGGGTAGGTGAATTGGCCCGGATAAGCTGGAGCAGGTGAGCGTGACGGTTCAAATGCTGTTGTCCCAGAAAGAGCATAGCCAGGCGAATGGGAACGAGGAGGCGGATCATCAATGGGGCTAACATTCTGGGGTATCCTGGGGCTAGGCATTTCAACGATGTTCCTAGCGAGAGGTGGTCCGTAACTTTGGTTTCCGATGGGAGATATCGGGCTATGATTCTGAAGTTGACCATTTAGTTGCGTATTAAGAGGCCTGGGAGAACTTCGTCCGTATTCCTGATATTGCCCGTAGGGAATGGCAGTTGAATCTGGTGTTGTCAAAGAATGAACTAGAGGCAGGCCTTGATGGTCCTCTTGTTGCTGGCCATAGGGGGCTCCACCAATTAATGAATGATTCTGCTGGTATCCCCCTCCATATCCGTAGCCATGTTGTGGCGGGGACCTCGGCCCTGGTGACCTTGCCATAGACCTTCCAGATACCCCTACAGTAGTAGCAAAAGCAGTTGGAGTGCCGCCCCCGTTTGGCAAGTGGTTCATTTCCATATCTCCTGGCTTTTCCGGCACGGCATGCTCCTCTACTTCGATATGCTTGCTGGTCGCATCTTTCCACTCCGGCATAGCTGGTAGTGAATCCTCGTTGAACGATTTATTTTCCACATCGAACTGCGCATACTGAGCTCTTTCCGGCCCCTGTGCCGATGTGAATGTCGTAGCAGGATGCGCTAAGGGGGCATATGAAGGTGTAGTATGTGGCTGGATAAATATAGGTGGCGCGTGTGAACGGTATGGGGTGTCTGGAGGATATATAGGTGCTGGTGGAGGCGCCTGCGCCGAAGCCATGCGTTTGTGTCCTTTACGGCCAGATCCGCAGCACCCCGCACAGCATCTGAAGCAGCAACAAGCACATTCCGCACCGCAACAAATGCAGCGTCCTAGACAGACCAAAAGTGAGAGGACTATGAGCGAGCCGATGATTATGACGGCGATAACGGGCCACCTATGTAAAAGTCAGAACCAGAATGATCAGGGGATTGATCTTGTAATAGTGACTGACTTGCAGTACGACTTCGCCATACATTTATCCCACGAGGAGAGAGTGTCTTTGATGTCCCCAGTGACATCGCGGCTCAAAAGAAGGGAAACCATCGTGGACAGAACAGTGAAAACATGCGACGCAGCGCGAAAGAGCAAATATGGCCAGATATAAGGACACTGAGTGAATAAGCGGAGGAGGCTGTGTTCGGGGATCGGCTTGGTAGTTGGAACGAGACTATGAGTGAGGTACAATGGTACAAGGTCACTCAGAACAATAAAGAGAGGCAGGCGACGAAGATCACGTCGTGCATCTCCTTTCCAGCAGAAGAATGCAAGAAAGAGGGATGATCAGAGAAGAGAACACATAAGTGGGAGATGAGTATCATCGTAGCCAAGATGACGATGGGCAGTGTGAGACTGCAAAACCGGGAGTAATCGTGAAACAAACGCGAATGTGCCAAGGAAACTGTATAGGGTTCGTGCACGCCCTCACGAGTCACCGCCAACTGCGATCTGTCAACCATCACCACTTCCATGCCACCGCAATATTCCAAAAATTAAAAATTAATAATTAAAAAAACAAAAAACAAACACCACACAACTACATTGGCGCCCTCCTTACGTTGGATGTAAGAATCCCCTTGTTGCTCTTAAATGAGATGCATCTGAGTAATATCTCTTTGTTCATCCCGATTCCCTTCTTTGTCCATCACCAACTACCGGGCTGGACACCACACTGGCGACACTAAATAGGGGTCAGGTACATTGGGGGTCCTGGGGACTACTTCTTCAAGATACGGCTTTGGGCGTCGTCCTTTAAGATGATTTCATTCGATCAGCGTCTCCTTTCAGACTTATCAGCTCCCACCCGTCCCCTCTTCTTTACTCTTCCATTTTCATCTCGACCAACCCAGGTTTCATTATTTTTTTCATCTTCTAACATTGAGCCTTCATATGAAGCATATGCCGGGAATTCATGGGGGTATTTTAAGATCCAGATGGTCGGATTGACGCTGGCTCTGGATATACCGAAAGAGTAGACGTCGACTGCCTTTGTTCTCCTCATCCGTCTTCTTTTTGTCTCAGTCGATATCTCCATGCGGGTTGCATTCCTTTTTCTTGGCGGGCATACATTTATCATATCACTTTTCTCGGCCCGGTAGCCTTTTGCTTCGGTCATTCATCCGCATGTTCGCTATGAGCATAATGATCGCAATTAGTCCTCGTGATCAGGCTGGACTGCCCCTAAGATGAACGTCGTCGGAATGGATACAACGAATTAACCTCGATATCACGCAGGATGATACCTTCTAGGACTGCCTGGTACTTCCAGCTAGCCTGGCCAACCGCCTGTCCGAGACTATTAACAACTCCAGACTCTTGCCCAGAGCGTAATATACATTCTTATTGATCCTGGATTCCACTGTTCAAAGGTTGAGGTTCCATATGACAGTGCAAAACCACGCATCCTATGGTTCCGCTGACCATTACCATGCTTGGTTGAGGCATGTATCTAAGCTAGGAATCAAAAGGGGTATTTAAACGGCGCGGTGCTCTCAACCTCCTACAAATAATACCACAGTCAACCTCAAGATCCTATACTGAGGCTGGGAGGGTTTTCACAGGGATAGCAAACGGAAGACTAAGAAAGGGGGAAAAACACAAGCTTGCTTAGCATTGGATGGAGTAGGAAGCTGCGCGATGTGAAAGTAGTACGCAGGGTAACTGCGGTGAATAGTAAGGTATTGCATTGCCGTATATTAGAAGGAGGTTAATATGATCACGTGAAGGCGGGACACGATTACGCAAGCCTTGCATACATCAGTAGTTACACCTTTCGTTCCCTTCGTCCTTCCTTTCTCGCCTGTGGTAAATCTTCAATTCTAAGCGACAACTTGATTTCACCATGCATGCATCCTTTACACGCGACACCGAATTACCTTAAAGACTAAAATTTTCTGTCTTCGTTAATCTAGTCATAAAGCTGGTATACTGAGTTAATCCCGTCTAAAGGATTTTCAGAAATAGAGGAGAGCTCCACGGGCCGATTAAATCCAGCTTTCAACCAACATCTTACACTTTGCATTTCAGAGAGCATCTGGGGCAATCCACGCCTTCTTCCGAGGTGGTGATAGTCCGTCTTGGCTACCCTTGTATTCAGCCCATAAATTTTGAAATTGTGCATTTGCTTTCTCCAGCCATTCTGGCTACCCTCTTCACGAGTTATCGCAATAGAAATTATAGTACGAGTGGAGCATAGGTGCCGCATAGTACACAGGTGAATCATCAAGCTTTTTGTAATATGTCTCTAGCTTCTCCCACCCTGCTCGAATGTTGATTACTAGGTCGTCTTTGAGGGCATTTGGTTCGTGAAATAGACGGAGGAGAATTGCTCCGAGATACACTCATAGGCTTGCAGAATTGCTTCAAAAGTTGGAGTAATCTCATAGATTGTACCAAATCGACCAGAAGCCTCCCCTACTGTGATGGTTCACATGTTTGCATAGGTTGGGTGGGTTGCCTTGGGCATGTTGAACCACTTCGTAGTGAATGATGAACACGTGCATGGTCAGCAACTTTATTAGGTCGGTTAATCACTAGTGCCCGGAGAACATCTACCTAGGACTTGCTACCCGCCCCTTCCTCCTCCTCCTTCTTCTTCTTTAATCCTTTTCTTTTCATAACGTTAGCTACCTGGGTCATCAATATAACGATTGACCTTCTCTTGCGCAATACCGTGGCACCTACCTTCAAACCTCGCAGTGGCCTCCTTGAGAGGCTTTGGAACGAGTATGTATTGGGTAATCGCCGCCCAAACCTGAGAGGCAAGGCTGTCGGATTTCATCCGAGCACGCACCCCCTCAGACCTCAATCCGCGCGCATATCGGGAAGCCTTCTCTGGGCGAGTTCTCTCGAGAGCTAAGAAAAAAGAGGACATAGGGGACTAGGCCCCCTTCCAACTAATTAAAGTTTCTGGGGCCGGCGTTCTTGAAGCCCGCGTTCTTGGAACCGTCATGCGGAGGGGGTGGAGCGGACTTCTCAGAGTTCTTGAAACCCTGTTGTTCAAAGATCTACGAGGAGGTGGGTTTTAGGAGTTCTCGGAATTGGAGGCGTTGGGATCGGTAAGAGGACGAGGAGTGCTGCAGAATGCTTTGGAAGTGGTGGGATTGGTGAGCGGTGGTGCCTGTTGTAGGATTTTTGAGAATTTGACTTTCTCTCAGAGCCAAGAAGAGTCATAAATATTATAAGCTAGCAGCCTGGGCGCTGAGGTATAAAGCCTCGATAGAAGCCAGCTACGTAGTCAATTAGTTATTCTTTCTTGTTCTCATAGAATTTCAACAAAGAGAAGGTGGCAAGGCGGAGTTCTGGGAGTCCTTCGAACTGGTATTGGTGGAAAGTGATGCGGATCGAAACAGACATTGTTGGCAGAGCGACGAAAATTGGCAGCCTTCACCCATACTTCTGCAAGCTGAGCAGCAACGAACCCACAGTTCCTTGTCTCAAGCATTCCCGATACCTGGCTTCCGCGTACCTGGATGGATGGTTCGGTAGATGGTTTTGTGACTCGGACCGCGCAGTTCATTTGGGTGTGATATTACACCCTGACTTGCGGTTGATCCAGGGTTGAGGACCAGCTTCGCTTGTTAATTTAAATTCACTCCGACATCGCGCCCTGTCGGAGCCATACACAAGCTAAGAAACAAATGTCTCCTGAATCTCGGACTTCAATGGCTCCTATACCGTCTTCGTGCGCGATTTGACATATGGATATATATGCTTAGCAGTGGCTGGATGAGATTTTGCCAGAGGTGTCGGATGCGGTACCCTGCTGTGGTGGTAAGAGGCATACTATGCGCTATATAGAGTGGCTTTTCACAAGTGTATTTAAAATAGAAAGGAAAAAGATAGTTAAATTACTCAAGCTTGAGGCCAGAAGAGGAAGTAAAACTCTGGTGCATAGTGCGTTTAGGGAATGACGGGACTCTTGAGAATCATGAAACAGTTGATAGATCAGCGAATGTGCGGTCCCGGCCGTGTAGGACTTGAAACTAATACGGCATCATCAAATTCCAGTGACCGACGATAAACGACGTACGTCCAAGCCTGTAATTGTAACCTTTAAAATAGGCTGTAATATAGCCAGTTGACATTGAATGCGGGGACATGATAGACGGACTTCGACATTAGACTTCGATAAATTCTGCAGACAAACATCTCAGGACACCAAAATAGCAGAATAAATAGATAACTAAGGTTTCATAGCCAATTTATGTCCTGTACTTTTCAAAGTCCTTCATATCTCTCCGCATCAATGTACATGCGACTCACTCCTCCCCAACCAACTTCCCCCCCAAAACTGTCCTAACGGCCCCCTCGAAATCCTCCCTCTCTAATCCCAACGTATCATTCCACAACCCCTCATTCCTCTGGTCACCCAAACCACCCTCCCCAAACGCTACACCCCTTATCAAATCCGCAATACCGCTAAAATCATGCTTCCCCAACTTCTCCCTGCCCTGAGCAATCAAATCCGTCGACTTCACATACTTCACGTTCCAGTCTTCACCGGACACTTTCTGGACTACGGAGAGAATGTCATTCTGACTTCTGTTGAAGGAAGAGACGTAGATGTACTTGTTCTTAGTCTTGTCGGGGTTTTGCAGGATCTTGATGAGAGAGAGGCCGATTTTGTGGAGGGTGGTGCTGGTGAAGGGGCTGTTGCCACCGTCGATAAGGGTAGCGGTCTTGGAAGGGAGGTGAAATCCTATGAATCCGACCCTTAGGCCCTGATTATAATTAAGTATCACTTCCAATACGAAAAGAGTATATCACGTGGTCTTAAGGGGCTCCAAAAGCACGTGATTGTAATAAAACATACCCAATCAAAGAACGGCCCCGTAATAAGACTACTCCACTCAATTTCGCCCTCTTTGCTCTGCAAATACTCCACTGTCTTCTTCTTCGCCTCAAACACTGGCACCACAGCCCTCACCCGATCATCCCTCGTATTGCTCCCATACTCGCTGGGCAAGAAGCGCTTCACGCCCCCGGCAATCGCCGCGTCGATGAGCTTTTGCTGGTCGACGAGCGCTGTGCCAGAAACAAGCGAGAGAGCCACATCTTGGCCTTTGAAGGCGCTGGTTAGGGAGTCGAGGGAGGAGTAGTCAGCGCGGATGGTTTTGACAGAGGGTGGGAATGTTGATTTGGATTCGCTGCGAGTGAGAATTGTCAGGTTGAAGGAGGAGTGCTTGAGGAAGGCATTGATTATGGAGGGGCCAAGATTTCCGCCAGCCTAGATATTGTTGTCAAAAGCTAATAATGATTATGGTATTGTCCATGCCGAGTGCAATTGAGCGGAGGACAGGAAGGGCTGAAGAAGAATTGATAAGGAGCAAGCGATGAAACAATGTGGGGTCCTGCCACCTCCCGCAAATCAACTTACACCAATGATGATGACATTCTTGAACTCGGTTGACATTTTGAATGGTGGAAAGTACGGGTTGAATATCAAAGAATACTGGAATAAGGATAGAAAATATCAGGAAAAGAGGTTCGAGAGTCTGGGGTGTTCATTCTGGCTGAGACGAATATATACCCCACTACCTATGCGTTCTGCTCTTTTAGCCCCACCACATAACTCCCGGGTATGCAGGAAGAAACACGCTCGCGGGATACAAAATAGTACAAGCCGACCGATTAGCAATCAACTAACGTTGTCTGAAGGTCAAGAAAGTAGAATGGAGGCCTACTTGAAGGAAAACATTGAAGTAAGCATATTTGGCATCATGTTGGCGGCTTGCAGAAGCCCTCGAATTATTAAGACTGCGGAATTGAATTGATGAAATTACGCCATATATAAATTCATTGCGGAATAAGAGCTAAGATAGGGACAAATATCTACGGGAGGGAAAAAGAACCTTAGAAGCAGGCCGTGGGTGACTGTGCTGACTAACGATTGCTTATACATGATATCACCCTCTGCTTACTCTTAGCGGATTAAAGCATTGAGATTTGGTGAATTAATAGTGTATCCTTATAACAAACGGTATACGAAAAATCAAAGCGAATAAAGCATATTATGCTCCTACCTACTGTGAGGTCTCAGGCAAGTGGGCAGCTTTTGCCATTCACCCAACATATTACGCGAGAACTGACCCAACATGTAGCCAATTAATGGCCTCCCATGATCATACTTACAATTCTTTTACACCTTCACTTTATACTCTAATCCTCAACACCCGTACTACTTTTGGTTTCGACCCTTTCAACTTGTCCGCTATCAAGGGCAGTCCCAAAGTATGATGAAAGTGTTGATTGTCTCCTCATGCTGGTGCGGAGCTCCCTCCTTAAGGAGAGGGCTCGCGCTATGCTACTGACTAATCTGCTGACTCGCATACAATCTAATCTCTCTGATAAGCTCACGTGCCTATAGCACGTTACCATACATGAACTATAAGTGTGTGTGTAGGCTTTGCCTGCAACATCCGTGGTGCTTATTCTCGCCTCAAGAGTCCTCAACAAGAATCTTCCTCTTCACAATTCACCCACTCTCCAACTGCTCCAATAGCTCAAAGGATCCCTCGAATCTAAATACTAGTCTCTCATTCCGAATCCTTCCCACATCTTCATCCATCATGCACGCCCCTATCTCTTCCATAGTCCACACCGCCCAGACACCTGATAGTGCTATCCAATATTGAGATGCTTGATATACTCCGAACCTTCCGCTACCGCATCCTTACGGGTGTTTATTAGGCTGTCATAGCAAGACATAAAGTGAGGCCCGCCGTTTTAGCATCTGGCTTTGAAACTTTACCAGGTGGCCTGGGATGGGTTTCACGGAACGGAAAACGCGCAAGACGGAGGCATGAGCCTCATTCCATGTTCTTTCGGCATTCCAAAATTCGATTGTGCTCGTATCTGGCCTTGGCCCTCATGCAAGGTCTTCTAGGCCGCGTGCTTTTTAGGTCGTTTCGTCAGAAATTTCCATGCCGTAGCTGTTCTGCTTCTGACCCGAACATAGGCGAAACGCTTGTTTGCAAAATATCCTCGCATTGATCTATGACGAACTCGTCGAACGATCTAGGCACGGTTTGGCCCTTTACATTATCTTGAGCAGAGCGTCGGAAGTAGAGATGTGGACCATACATGGTAGGGATGGCATTCCTACCAGAAGTGGCTTGCGGACTGCGGTAGTTTTGGGACGTATCGGCCATGACTTCGTCCGGTCTCGTTCCCGGGCCTATACACGTTGCTGAAAATTGCTACCCACTAAAAACAGTGAACTGTGAGCCAAACGCCTTCGCCTCTGACTTTCCGCATGTAAGTACTTACTATGAGCGAAATGATCAAATGTGGTCGAGTCGTATGAAGGATAGCGGGGGCCACGAGCAAGCTTCCGCGCGGTTCCATTCGCACGCTACAACGGGGGCGTACAGGATCTGGATGGAAGCCTCAGTGTTCCTGTTGGAGCAAACAAGTCAGCCGAATCTAGACAAACCGTTACGGGATTACCGTAGCCTTCCAATAGCAAGTTATTCCCCTCAGTAACTGGTTTCAGTTTGGCAGTCTGCTCTGATCTCCAACCATTCTCCGTCTTTCCATGGATTTCGAACTTGAGCTCAACTCGCTGATCTTGACTGCGCCATTTTCAAAGGGTTGGGTATGTTTATCTCCTTGACAAAAATCAGAAGTAGTTACCGTGGCGAAAGATCTTGTTCTCTTTTTCAACTTTCGTTTATCCTCTTCCAGCACCTTGCTTAGAAAATCGGCTAGCGCTCCAGTTAAGCAGTAGCAGTGTTTATAGGTGATTCCGTGATGCGCTATATGTGTGTTATACTCCAGTAGGTCACGGAGTTTCCAGTTATTGACAAACCGCGTATAGTTACTGTAGATTGCAGCAGTCACAAACTCCCTATACGATCATCCCAACTGATCAACAAAATGTGTTTCCGGTGCTGGTGCTAGCAATAGGAATTAGCGCGGTAGAACACTGAAGATGCAACTTTGATCAGTTCTGTTCCAACGAGGAAAGGGATTTTGAGGAAATAATTCGTGTTAAAGAGAAGGACGCTCTGACTTGATATTCGTTTCGGTGGTAAAAGACAATGTTTAATCAGGGTTGGGTCACATGTTGATAGACGCACTGTTGTAGCCACAGTGTGTAGAGTCGAATTTGGACGAGGGTGAGTAAATACGCATTGTATATGTATTGCAGGCTTCAAAGATGCTGTCATTACCCCCGGCTTCATAGTCAACTGAAGGATTGCGTGTGCTAGGCGTAGAGCAGATTTTGTGGTTTTTTTATAGGAGCATACTCGAAATAGTGATTCAGCGACTGATAACCTCTTTTTGCATCGCCTGTGTTCTCTTTAGTGCCGTATTCCAGCTGTTCAAGCAAATTCTGATAGAAGAATTAGATAGCCGCTGCATCAAAGACGAATTCCACACTCGAGACAGTTTGTCCATTCGCGAATCCATAGTTGCTTCTACTTCGTCGTTTCAAAAGTAACTTAGACCTCTCAAAAGCATGACCAGATTGGTCTGGCCACTCTCCTCGCTAGGGTTAGCATATCTTGTGCCATTCTGTATTCCTTATCGTTACATATCACTTGCAAGTGTACTTATGTACTCACTCTATGGCATTTCTTAGCTGAGCATGATCATCTTTCCAAAAGATAAAAATGCTACTGAATATTGTTTGCCCTGCCGGAATAGTCCTAATGGCATAGGTTGTTGACATACGGTCCTGAATAGACGGACAACAACTAACTGCCTTCCCCAAATGAAACCTACTAACTGAGCCAGATTTCTGACCCAACTGGAAGCCGGTGTTATTGTTCGTGAAAATACCACCCTCTGTAACCCGCGCATCACTAGCAAGCCTGCTAAGAGCTTCTCCCAGAGCATAATTATTGCTAGAGTGCGCTACTGGTTGGAAAGAGCTCTACAAGGTCGTTGATCAGTTCAATGATATTATCAATCCACCTTCAACCGCTTCTCCTCATACAGTACCCATCTTAACTTTTGTCCAAACCAGTCCTATTTTATCGCTCAATGGAGAGGCGGCTCATTTTAATATGACAATTGGCGTTTAGAGGTACAAGATTATTCTGCGGGTCGTATTCTGCAAGGCTATTATGGCCAACCTTGGTCCAACTCTCAAACTTTTTGACACGCCTTCAGCATCTGCAAACTGATGGAGAACCTGGCCAAGTGGAGCTTCGGTCTGGTTGATCTTTTGGCACGAGTTAAAGCGTTTTTCTAATGACTATTCGTCCTGCATGTTGTCGCTTAATCCAAGGAAATGCCTCATCGAGAAAGAAGTTGTCTTGCATTGTCAAGTTTCAACTAGCTCATCTGGAAATCCTTTCCAAAATTACGGCCGAGCTAGATGAATTCGAAGCACTCGACAGTGCTTCTGAAAAGCCCTGCTAGAGCGATATTACCAACGGCGAGACCTGCAGCCTCTACTATACCTTCAAATGGGGGGTTAGGCGTGGGAATAGGAAGCGTACATAGCAAGTGCAAATTATAGAGAAGTAATATGCGCAGACTTCAGCAAAATTATATTGTGCGTGACTCTCCGCTCTTGAGATTTTTGTTAGAAGTTAAGTATATTTTTCGTAAGGACTCAAACTCAGCCGCGCCGGGTCTTGATATTCAGAGCTATAAATAGCATGCTGCAGCCGATGAGGACGTAGTAACCTGGCCAAAAAGAGCACTTATCGTCAGATTTTAGGCTTGCAGTCAACCAGCATGCACAAAGCTGCCCAGATTCAGAATGGCCTATCCTACCGTTAATACCAAGTTCACAGGTTCAAGTAACCATGGGGTCCAACTCGGATATAGCTCTGGTAATATCGAGGTCAACAACAACTACCCGCGTGGTATATTACTATTCCTGTCAGAGGCTCACGGTGCAGTAACGCTAACAGTGACTAGAAATGTCCCCAAGCCCATCTTTGTCAGTCCCTTTCCGTCGTGACAGTGACTTCGTCAATCATGGAATGCTGCTCGACCAGATACACGAAAAGTGCTCTGCACCAGCATCTCGGGTAGCGCTTGTGGGCTTGGGCGGCATAGGGTAAGCTAAAATAACCCTTAAGCCGGCGCCTATATCTACGAAATGTAGAGGAATCACAGATTGCCATCGAGCACTGCTACCGCACCGCAGATCGGTCACCAGAAACGTGGGTATTCTGGGTCCATGCCAGCAACGTAGCCGCATTGAACAAGGTTACCGAGCCATCGCGGAACAAGTCAAGCTTGGTGGCTGGGACGACCCACAAGTGGATGTGTTTCAGCTCGTTTACAATTGGCTTCGTAATGAGAAGAATGGCAAGTGGCTGCAAATCCTAGACAATGCCGACGATGCCGCGGCCCTCTCTTTAACAGTGAGCAAAGATCAGAAGATACAGATAAGCGGCAGAGATGGTGCTCGCCCACGTTACTTCTCATCGTATCTGCCCCAGTGCAAGAACGGCTCGGTTCTAGTCACTAGTCGGACAAGAAGCGTGGCACTGCAGTTCGTTGAGGAGAACGACATTATAGTCATCAAGCCAATGGATAACGCAGGCGCGCAAACTCTTCTTCAAAAGAAACTTGGAGAGCTGATAGACAACGACGGCTCAACCGTGTTAGCGATAGCGCTGGAATTCATGTATCAGGGGTAGTTCCAAAGTATGATGTAAGTGTTGATTCTCCTCAAGCTGGTGCGGAGCTCTCTCTTTAAGGAGAGGGCTTCACTCTATGCTACTGACTAATCAACTAATTAATATACAATCTAATCTCTCTGATAAGCTCATGTGCCTATAGCACATGACTATACATGAACTATAAGTCTCTGTAGGCTTTGCCCGCAACATCATGCTACTTGCTCTCGTACAGGCGGTCGCGTACATCCGACAACGAGCACACAAGATGTTCAGTGCGGCAGTATTTAGAGCAGTTTTATAAGAGCGACAGGGAAGAGACAGGCCTTTTAGACTACGAAGAGGGCAGGCTTCAAAGGGACGATGAAGCTAACAACTCTATTCTCATGACATGGCAAATCTCGTTCGACTATATACTCCATGCAAGGCGGTCAGCGGCAGACCTGTTGTCCTTAATGAGCTTCTTTGACCGTCAGGGAATTCCTGAAGCGCTCGTCCATACTCGAAGTGGGACGGAGGATAGACACGGGGACGAAGACTCTATCAATGCAGACAACGAACACAGTGACGGCGACGATAGTGAATCGGAATCCAGCGTCCGCTATAGGTGCGAAGATAGTATTTCTTACGCTGAAGAACTACTCCTTTATCTCACTTACTACTGATCCGGCCTTGTTCAACATGCATAGACTTGTGCAGCTGGCCATGCGAAAGTGGTTAGAAAGGCAGGGCCAAGTAGAAAGGTGGAAGCAGCAGTACATCCACAATCTTTGCACAAATTTTCCGACAGGGGAACATAAAAACTGGGTGCAGCGTCAGCTGTTATTTTCGCATGCCAGATTGGCGCTGTCGCAGCGGCCCAATCCAAAGGAATCACTTCAACAGTGGGCTTTATTACTATACGAGGCAGCATGGTATGCGTGGGCAAAAGGAAATCCAATCGATGCAGAGAAACTGTCAAAAAGCTCAATGAAGGTTAGGATAAAATTATTTGGTAAAGAGCATGAGGACACGTTAAACAGTGTAGCAATGGTAGGGCTAGCAACACAGCTTGCGGGATGGTGGAAGAAGTTCGAAGAGCTGGAGGTGCAAATGATGGAGACGAGCTCGAGGGTGCTTGGGAGGGAGTATCCTAACACACTTACCAGCATGGCCAACCTGGCATCAACATTTTGGAATCAAGGCCGGTGGAAGGAGACCAAAGAGCTGGAGGTGCAAGTGATGGGGATGAGAAAGAGGGTACTTGGGGAGGAGCATCCTGATACACTGACCAGCATGGCCAACCTAGCGTCAACATACAGGAAATTCTCACACACTGAACTACATGGCTAGTGTTGTCGATAATACGCATTGCGATATTTGACCTCATATTGTACTCTTATAGTTAAGCCGGAAGAGTATTGTATGGTTATCTTTAAACATAGAATATAGCACGCGACGCCGCTCGGGTAACTATCGTCAGCCTTGGCATGGTGTTGAATTTCTAGAAGGGGTTTCGGGGACCAATACACTCCTCCAAGCAGCAGTAAGGCCAGTCTGGATCCACAACTTGAGATACTCCATTCGTTTAATATTACCCTCACCCAGTCCGAAGCGGCTCCAGGTGATGGTCCCCCGTGCGCCAGAGAATATTCGTTCTGGTTCGGCCGACAACGGTGGGATAAGATAATGTATCTATTGCCATAATATACAATGAGGAATAGGACGCTCTATTGGCCTCAGTGAGCCACCAATCGAGGGATTAAAATCCTTCGGGAAGGGCAACTAGCCCAGCATGGATGAAGTGATCAAACCCGTCGCTAAAGGCGTGCAACAAGGTCGTCTTCTCCTGGTTATACTTGTCAAATTTATCCAGCGGTATCTTATTTGTATCATGCCGAGGGGCGACCTCATCTACCACATCAGTCTTTGTCTGGTGTATATCTTTATAGCAGTTCTCCCACAAGGCAGTTTTGTAGCTAATTGCATCACGGCGCCACTCTTTTGTCCATGCATTCTTCATATGGGGCAAGTCGGCGATGAGGAGTGAGAAGGATAGAAGCGGTATACGCAATGACTTCATCAGTTTTCAGGTAATATTAATCAAAAGCGTGCGAACTAGTGATAATACGATTATGAAGGGCCGGGCCGGCTTCGTACTTCGTCTGTAGAAGGTTAAATGAATGGGCCAGGCCGGAGATTAGTGCATACATCCTATTTTCTATAGTGATTTACTAGGAAATTCATGGTAAACAGCACCTTGTCTAATGTAAAAGTATCACCTTCGACCTCCTTAGTGACGCATTCAAATGGCTGCAAAAACTCTACCACATCCGTGGGAGAATCCCAATCCGCTGGTGAAATTGTATCCGCGTCATCGATATCCCTATAATTGGCTTCATGATAATCCTTCACCGCGTGGTGGAGATGCAGAGCCACTTGCAACATCTTGAACCGACTATTCCACCCTGTATCATTATCTAGGATGATCATCTGCCCGGCTCACTGTATGAAGGCATTATATCGTTCGTTTGAAGATCGGACAAAAGTAACGGGCTTTATTATTTCCCTCGATCGCTCTAGTATTCCGTTACCCTCTGAAGTTGTCATCGCATGAAAGATACATCACTCCACGCTCCCCGAAAATTTGCAAATAAAAAATCTCCCTAAAACAAAAACCTGGTTCTTGGTGAACTCAGAAGCGCAGGCCAACAGGATGGCTATAATTATAAATAGAACAGACGACGACGCCAGCCAAGTACGCACTGAATTTGTTTTGAGGATGAAGATTAAAACAAAAATGGAGTTTATGTGAGCGAGAGTGGGTGGGTGAAGGCCTGGTATAGTGTTGAAGAAAGTACTAGGCTTGGTCAAGCAGGTGCACACTGTGGCCCCAGTCACAGTATAGTCAGTCTTATGATTCATTCCATCGAATGGTTCTTATTGTGAACTTATCGATACTTCTACTCGCGCTCTCGAATCTTCATTCACCGTCATCGTCCTCCTCGTCCCCACCAACCTTCCACATCCGATAAACTCTCGCCTCATGCGGCTGCACCTCCACCGTAAACGGAATATCATACGGGCCCAAATCTTTTCCTTTCCACAGATCTCTCATCTTGTACACATCCCAGGGAATGGTTAGATCGCGTCTAGGAGACATCGTAACATCAGCCGTCGCACTGCCCCTATTTAAGAGCGCTATGCCCATACTGCCGTCCGCCATCTCTTTGGCGTAGATTTGTGTTTCGCCTACTTCTGCGACGAGTTCAGCGGGGATTCCGAGGGGATCTTGGTTTAATGCTATAATGTCGGAGTTTGTGAGAGTGGCGAGGTCGTATGCAGACAGGCTGCGGATGTCGGAGCCGATAAGAAGAGGCGAGCAAACGATACTCCAGAGGGAAAAATGCGTCCGATATTCCACATTACTAGCGCCAGTGCCGACGAGTTGTTTGCTCTCGCCGTTGAGCCCGACGATGAGCATATCGTAGTCATTCCAATGTCCCGGACCGGTGTACTGCGTCAAGTTGGCGCCGCGGTCCAGCATATCGAGAACGTCGAAGTAGTACTTCTCTCTATTCCCTGGATAATTAAAATCATCACTAATATCCTGGCCTATACGCCATTGGTTCGCGCCGATTTCTGCGGCCCATGTCCATATGTCGGTCCAGCCGCAGTGACAGGCATGGAACACGATCCCTCTGTCCGTAGCGAGGAGCGCAGTGGACATATCCAACATTACGGACTGGACTTCGGATTGAGGGGCCGAGGCATGTGAACAACAGCTATCATACTTCAAATGATCGATTCCCCAGCTAGCAAACATCTCCGCGTCCTCTCTCGCATGGCCAGCACTCCCCGTATAACCCGCACAAGTCTTCTCGCCTGGGCCGGAGTAGATTCCGAGTTTGAAGCCGTGGGTGTGGGCGTAGTCTGCTAGGCTCTTCATGCCGGAAGGGAATTTCACCGGATCGACTTCTAAAGGGTGGGAGGAGCGGCGGCCTTTATAGCGCTGCCAGCCGTCGTCTAGGTTTATATAGATGTAGCCGGCGGCGTGCAGGCCATTGGTAAGCATGGCGTCGATAGTTGACTTGATGAGCGTCTCGTTTATGTCGGGGCCGAAGTAGTTCCAGCTGCTCCAGCCCATAGGCGGTGTGAGGGCGAGGTGGTTGGTGAGGTTTACTGTGGGCAAGGGGGTGGTTGTGTTGCAAGTAGGGACGGTGGTGTTCCAGGACGGTGACCATGATTGCCCGGATGTGAGGTGGGGGAGGAGCAAGGCGGATAAGAGGAAAGGGAGCAGCGTAACATGAGGCATTAGGGGTGAATTGCGGGCCTGGGAAAGAATTGGATGCTTTGAACGCTAGTGTGTGTGTAGGTTGTGTAGATTCTTCGGGAACAGAGGTCTGAGAATTCAGGGGGTACGGATTTTGAAGCTGCAGCATTCAATATGAGCATAGACTCGAACTAGAAAGATGAAAGAATTGGTAGAGATGCCTCAAAATATACGCTCAAGTGGCCGAGAGTTGAAGCCCAAGAATTGAGTGCGAGGACAATGCAGCCAGGAAAAATAAAATTTGGGGCTTCTCCCTTCTCTTAAATCGTTCAAGCACTTCCCAATATTGTTTCCCCTCCTTAAACCTAGAAGATCAAAACAAACTTTAGCTGCGACGGGATTTAGCCAAACGCGGTTATTTACACTTCATCTATTTTTGCACGCTGCAGGGCTCGCCCAATGCATACCCCTGCCGAGGATAGAGTTCTGTGTACCTGAGGTGAATAGGATGATGCAGGAACATGACCCATAATACACAAGAGAACCGGGGTAAATTAAAAGAGAGGAAGGATAGTTACTAAGATTGAAAGTTGTCTATTAAACAATATCAATAAGGGGGGTGTGAAAAGATATATATAACTGGAAAGAGAGTTGTGGAAGTGACTTGATACGTATATTGCATTCGGCAGTGGTACGACGGATCGTGAGGGTTTACTTACTGCAAGGTATGGAAAAGATCTGTGATATTTGTGAACAGAGCTTTCTATTAGCGAACTCTTAGGAGATGAACCTTCGAATTGGATAAGACCTAGGTATTATAACTTACTCTCCTTCCCTCCCCATATTCTTATTCAAGCCCCACCCTCCTTCCTTCCCCCAACAAAAAACCCCAGCCCATAACTCTCCGTCTCAAAAGTAACCTTGCTCCCCTTGGGAAAATAAAACACATCCCCCGGCAGAGCATGCACCTTGTTGCCCGCTCCATCCGAGATATCGAAACTGCCTTCGACAATGATTTTCATCTCGTGGTATGTATATGTGTACACAAGAGGTGTGCCCTTTTCGAGACGGTAGAAGCCGGCTGTCAGGGGAGATTGGGCGTCGATATTTTCGCTACCAAATCTTAGAAGAGTGGGGGAGAGCGTGGGAAAGGAAGTGGTGAGGGAAAGGGAGGATGGAATGGATTAACGGTATTTATAATAGGGAAAGAGGGGGTAGTGAAGTACCTAGATACCAAGTCTCCGAGAAAGGCGTTCTCATTTGCGATGAGAGGGAGTTTGAAGGTTGATTGGGCTTTGGAGAAATGTTGCATGGGGATGGGTGAGGTCATGATTGAGGTTTCGAACGGTGGGATTCCGGTAGTGGCTTGCGTTTACTAACAAATTGGGAAACCTGTCAGTTCTGGATGAGATAATGTCGATTAGAGGTATTCAATCGAAGACGCGAAGAGAAGTCATGTGACTAGGTAACCAAGATGCATAAAAGCTGGACACATAGAAAAAGAACTTGAAGCTCACCTCTACGTAGGTAACTGCGGATTGAACTAGCCAGATATTCGATTCGAAGTAAGAAGATCGGAACTGTTTTGGGCGAAGAAGAGAATGTGGAAAGGAAAACGAATGCCCGGAAGTCGCATATCTATTTAAACATAAGGTCGTCTCGACAGCTCAGTACATCTTATTAGCCCAATATCTGCAAAAGCGTTACAAAGTTGCACGCATTGCAGTGAAGATTAAGGAATTCAGGGACGATTTACCGGACGCGGTAAAACATGGCTGTGCCGAGTGGAGATTTTAGCATATGAAAATGAGACTGAGCAGGTTATATCTGGTTTCAGGACGAAGATCAAGCTGTGTAATCAGCGCCAGTGAGCCAAAAGAAGGATTCAGAGCGCCAAAATGCGTGTTGTTGAGGGGTAGAAGAAGCATATCTGCGAAGCAAGGGATTATATTGCCCTTTTCGGTTAGAGCACTTCGATATATCGATCTTTTATCGGACATAGATGCAGCTGCAAGAGCGGGTTGAAATGTCTTAGACAAACTATTTCGTTTCTTGAACGGGTTTGAATGAACGTAGTCGTGTGTGTCGATGCACGTGAGGTTTGCGTGCAGGAGAAAAGGATGATTTACACGCTTGTACGCTCACTAGGCCTGTCAGTATTCTACAAATCCCACAATCCAGCACAACTTTCTCGTCGTAGTCATATCTCTCAACAGAATGATCTATGTCTGCACCACATTCGTACCACTTGTTCCTCGCGAATGACAGGCAATCAATGATCGAAGAATGGCTGATGAGTATGTATTCGGATGGAACAATCCCTTGACCGACCGGACTTTCCGCACTTCATTGCTCAATCATGGAACCTCCTGTTCTTATTATCTCCGAAAAGGGTGACACGGATCGATGGGAGTGCGTCATCCTCAAGCAGCTTCAACCGCTCCTCGAGTGTGTTGTTAATGTCGATCCTGCCTCCGGTACCGACAACAATGACACCACCGGCCCTATGTCCTGTTAGTAGCTATCTGATATTCAGACCAGCTCCAACTCACGATCCTTCCGGTAGCGGGTCGCTCTCATCGATTGTAATGGTAACCTCCTTATCCAGCTTGCTCTTGTACTCCGACTGGGCTTCGTCGATCGCCTTCTTCACGATGTCGTAGTCTGCCTTCCTTGCCTTAACCTCGAGACTCGTCTCATTCAACGCATATGCTCCTTCCAAGATCAAGTTCTTAAGCACACCCTGATACTTCTTCTTATCCTTAGGCACATCGAACAGCTTCTTCCTAGCCTCCTCAAAGAGGCTGTCGAGCAATTCCTGCCTCGCCGACAACACTCTTATCCTAGTCTTATTTGCAACCATGGACCGTGTGATCTGCTGTGACATGGCTGCTTGCTTGAACTTCTTCTCGTAGGAGGAGTCGATAGATGACGTTTCTTGGAGCACGAGCTTGGACTTTTCAATCGCGAAGTCCTCGTCGGCCTTGACGCGAATCTCGTGGGCTTTCTCTTTGGCTTCTTGCTCGATGAAGGCCGTCATCTTCTCCAGCTCACCGGCGACCTAGCAAAAAATGCCATGTGAGCTGCCAAGGGTCGGTTGCGGGGAAGCTCTGGTATGGAGAGCTGCCTTGATGGGTACGGAGATGCTTACCTGGTCGTCGGACATGGCGTGGACGTGCGACATGGCGGACGAGTATGAAGACTGTTTCTTTTTTGTGTACTTTCGTAGAGGTGCGAAGGGGGAAGGGGAGGTGTGATGTTGGTACTGTGATGGTGGAGTGGAAGTTGGTCGGAGTTATGTTCCTGCGAGAGCTGGTGGTCAGAAGCACGCTGAGCTCGGGCCACTTTGAACGCGGGCGGTTTCTGGATTACGTCTTGAAACAGAACTTGCCTTTAAACTCCTACTCTCTGCTACTTAAGAACTCTCTCTACCAGAACTCCTTTGCTCCCCTATATTTCTCATCAACGCTCGCAGTCGCGCTCGTTGACCACATCGTCCATAGCACACGACATCATCACGCCGCCGATCCATACCCTCCCGCCTCGGCTGCCTCACCAACCATCCATCTCGTGGCCTACAAACACCATCACAGTACCAACCACTCTGTGCTGGTCACTCAGATAGATAAACCGCACAAATCTTCACAGTATGCGTTCCTGCACCCGGTAGTGATACGTTACGGGCGACAACAGCACACAACAAGATGGTGGAGCTCTCGCCGGGAGCCAGCGTTGCTGTACGTTGAGACCGGAACTGCTCCAGACTGATGCAAAATATAGAATGAAGCTTATATAGAACTATAGCTCGGAGTAATCGTCGGGCTCGTTTCCACCAGTGTTCAAAGCATCGGCTTGACCCTTCAGCGGAAATCACATCTCCTTGAAGAGGAAAAGTACGACGACTTCGAGAGACGACCACCTTACAAGCGCCGGAGATGGCAGGTTAGACTTCTATGCTGTAGATGGAAAAAAACGGATCACAAAGCTGATATTAAATAGTTAGGCATGCTCATGTTCATCGTGGCGAATCTGGTTGGGAGTACAATACAGATCACCACTCTGCCCTTACCGGTGCTTTCGACCCTCCAAGCGGTACGCCGAACGGGTCGCTCATGCATTCAAAGGCTAATAATAACAGTCCGGTCTTGTATTCAACTCCATATGCGCCACCATAATCCTCAGTGAACCCTTCACCCGATACTCGCTTATTGGAACAATTCTTGTCGCAACCGGCGCGGTCCTAATCGGGACCTTTGGCGCCCTCACGGAACCCTCCCACAACTTGGATCAGTTGCTGTTGCTGCTTGGAAGGAAGCAGTTTCTTCTTTGGATGTCTGGAACCGCTGTAATGGTCATTGCTTTGATCCTATCCAATTGGCTACTAAAACGTATCTATCCCCGACCGACTCCCAAACTGCGCCTTGTCCGCGGGTTGTCCTTTGGATGTATCAGTGGGATTCTATCCGCTCACTCGTTACTGATCGCAAAGAGTGCGGTCGAATTACTTGTCCGAACCATTGTGGATCGCCACAATCAGTTCAATCGATGGCAATCTTGGATAATACTCCTAGGCCTCATTGCATTTGCACTGTCACAGCTCTACTACATGCATTGCGGACTGAAGTTATGCAGCACAAGCGTACTCTACCCACTGGTCTTCTGCGTATACAACATTATTGCCATCATAGACGGATTGATTTATTTTCATCAGTCTTCTCGGCTATCGGCATTACAAGCCGGACTCATCGCGCTCGGAACCGTGATTCTTCTCGGGGGAGTGTTTTCCTTAAGTTGGCGCCTGAACGAGGAGGAGGAAGAACCACCTTCCCCAACCATACATAAACACAAGGGCCGTGTACCGACGGCTCAGACTTTACTGACTCCTGGATTGGGGCTAGTACATGGATCGCTGGACGAGGAGGATGGGTATGATTTTGACCTGGAGGAGCAACCACCAGGAGTTCATGGAGCAGCCCATGAACAAAGGATGCGACAACATGCCGACGAAATCACACCGTTGCTGGCTCGAACAACAACCTCCCCAGCAGTATCTAGTGTACCTCGATCGAAAAAGAAACCGTCAATTAGGACCGACATCAAATGGAGTCCTAGAGCCAGCCCTTCTCCACGTCGTCCCGAATATAGACGCCGTATGACTGTCTCGGAAGAAACGAACGAAATTTGGAATGAGCTCAATGACCGTGAATCACCGGCCTCTCCACTCCATCGATCCGTAGACTTTGGCCGACCCAGGTCCGGCACGCTACCGGCTCGTCGTAAACAGTCTGGTTGGCTGGATCAGATGAGACGGAGCTCATGGTGGGATGGAATGAGCCGTGGCAATTCAAGCAGTATATCGACGGGCAAAACACGCGTGTCTCGAGTTGATGCAGAGGAGATCCCTCCTTCTGATGATGGAGAACAATCAGATCCCGATGGTGTGATTAACCACTCCAACCGAAAGACGAGCTGGGCTTTCGGCGATCGGGGTAACGGCAGAAGTCAAGACGCATCAGGAGATTGGTTGAAGCTGAAATGGTGGAGAAAGAGATGGAGGGATGGACAAAGAGAGGGAAGGAGTGGAGGATGAGCTGATGACTGACGTATAATATATTGTACTATTTTGATTAATGAAACATATACAAACTCGGTTCCATGACGGTTCTATGGCAGTATAGTGATAATGAACATCGCTAGATGGGAAATTAAGTCATGGAAGATTCTCCCTCTTAATTATGCGAATCCACTGCCAGTTACTAAAATATATTCTTCTGCCGTCGATTTGAGGCGAAGGCAATATACGGAAATCAAGAACCAGGCCTGGGCACCAGGAGCTTACACCTCTAGAGTTAGGGTTGCATTGGACTTTCAAGTTTATGCTTAAGGGAGGCATGTTAGTTTAACGCTGTATCCTCTATTCGTCACAGATTAGGATCTCTCTCTCTTTCTGGCAGTATTTACTATCTGTAAAACTATAGATGGGAAATGTAGGTATATTATAAAAATTAATTTATTAATTATCAATCTATCTGGACGTCTTCTCTCCGTCCTCTTCATATTAGCATTCAACACATGTGCCGCAAAAAGCTAGCACACTTCTTCGAGTTTCTTTCTATAACTAATATCATAGCCTTAGAACTATATGCGGCTTATGAGTGGAAGATAAAGAGGGTAGAAATTTAATAGGGAAAAAAAAGGTGACTAACAAACATTGGTCTTGTTAACGAGATTAATAATAATAATAATTCAATTTAACGTGCTATCTGGTTCCCAGTTGGGTCTATGAACACGTAATATCAAATACTTAGAGCAAAGTAAACCCGACTCTAGAGGAATGTCCCTCTAGATTCCAAAATCTTTGCCTTTTCCCCACCCTCAAACATTCCAATATAGCTATGATGAGT
>ML994201.1:0-31341 GCA_010093945.1 Delitschia confertaspora ATCC 74209 | reverse complement strand
GACTTTGCCCTTGAGGTTGAAAGGGATCGAGCTTAGTTTTTTTCCAAATACTGCTTCGGCGAGACTACTATATGCTGTAATGCACTGATCCACATCCATCTCAAGCCGACCTAACATGATGGCAATGAGGCTTCCCGAGCGGTCAGTATATCGAATATAAGACAAGAGATACTACTCACCCGCCAGTGCTCGTACCCCCAATAAGGTCAAAAACCTCACATGGCTTCACCGAAGCAAGATTAGCGGCCTTGCGTTCATGGTTTAGTTGATCGATGATGCTTTTCACGATATAGAGCGTCGAAAGGCCCCGAACGCCGCCGCCATCGAGCGACAGCAAGCATAGGCCAGTGGTATCGATGGGGTTCGGTTCGTCGTCATGCCGGGTCGAGAGCGCTTGCTCCATGATTCTTATCGCGGTCAGATTACGCTCACTTATAGGTTTGTGTCGTTTATTAGGCTAGATTGGTGGCAGACACTGTTATATTGCACGTCTTGCAATCATGGCTCATCTTCTCAGTTTGTCATATTTGCGATCAGCTCTACATACTATGGCATATTAACTTTCCCACTTCAATTACTAATCTATCGCTTACGCCAATTTGCATAGCCTCCACCTGCGCCAATTTCGTGTCGGTTTTATTAGTCTTGGAATTCTAAGCGCTGACAGCAGACACTGCCTAGGTGCAGCTGGAGCTGCTTATTGGAGCAGCATGGAGTGCATCCTTGCCAACCTTTGCAGCATCACACACTAATTGAAGTAGCTACCGCTATTGCATAAGACCTTTTCAGCCAATACCTAATCTGCTATAAGCTGGTGGCTGAGACACTCACTGTATTGCGATGGGTTTCCTGCACATTGTATTTGGATCTCGGTTTCTCATTTATCAACCATTGGACGGGGTTTTCATTTCCCTGTAACATGCACCCTAAATTACAGGTATCTGTAATAAACTCCCAGAACTCACAGTTGACGGCAATGACTAATATAGTACCACAAACCACCGATGTATATACCATTAAACAACTAACGTTACAAGTTTTGATAATACAGGTTTCATTAAGTTATTTAAACTGTCCGCCTTTTAACCAAAGCGGGGCTGATAAATAGAAATAGTATTGGATTGGAATCCTATAAGAAGAGTCCAGCTTAATACAAGGAGGGTTTGTAAAGTCTTAAATTCTAGTAAAAGAGGGTCAGACGGGTTTAAAGGGAAGCAATATGGATTTTCCAGAGAAAACCGTGTGGCATTGTGCTAGCGGCATAAGGGGTTATGAACTATTTAAGGGATGCTTCGGTAGGGATAGAAGCCTGCTACTGTAAACTTCAAGGTTGAAAAGGACTTTGGGGAGTGATTGTGTTTATTTCAAGGTTTGAGCGGAGAAGGGGGGTGTGAGGAGTGATGGGAAGGGAGGGCGGTGTTTGAGTTGGCCACTTTGGGTAGGTGACGGATAGGGAGAGAGGTTGAACATGATAGAGAGGACTTCGTTATTATGTGCCGTGGTCTCTTGAGGACCGACATGTCTAAAACTTACACATTCCTTCCTCACTCTTCCCTGTTCACTCTTCCCTCTTCACTCTTCCGTCATCATATATACATCTTAACCGCACCTCAATTCATTAACATTATCACTACGCATACCGTACCCTCTCTCCTGCTCACAAAAATAAAACTCTAATTGATATAAATAATCTCCTCACCTCTACCTTTTCCCTCTGCCTCACACCACAAACCCGCCAGAGTTCTTCTGTCGCGGCTCCCCAGCCGCCTCAAACAACCCACTCCAGCTTCGCGTGAGCCCCTGTGCCGTACTCTGCCCCGGCGCTACGAAACTCACATTCGCACCCAATGATTTCATATACGCGGTGGTAGAATTGTCGTAGCCGTATTCAAAACTCACCGTCGCCGGCACTAACTGATCATGCATTCTCGGCTGCGCTAAGGCCTCCTTAATCGTCCTATTATAAGAAACCAAATGCAGTGCATTCTGAATCGTTGCTGTAATAATCCTCGACCCACCCGCAGCCCCAATAGTCGCAAACAGCGTGCCATTCCCCAAATGCGTAACAATCATCGGAGAAATCGAAGACAGCGGCCGTTTTCCCGGTCTAATAAAGTTCGCCGGCGACGGAATATATCCAAACGCATTCGTGGTGTTCGGAATCGAGAAGTCGTTCATTTCGTTGTTCATAATGACGCCTGTTTCGGGGACTACAAGGCGGCTGCCGAAGAGGAGGTTTATGGTTGTGGTGAGCGTGATCGATAGGCCGGTGTGGTCGGCCGTTACGATGTGGGAGGTTCCAGGCGTTTCAAGGGATTCAATGCCCTTCGGATCATAGTAACTGACATCAAACGTCCTAGTGTCGTTGATTTTAGACCGAATCTCTTTGGCGAAAGCCTCCGATATCATATCATCTTGATACCCATCAATCCCCTCCACAAAACCCGGATCCCCCAAATTTGTCCTCGCCCCATACGCAAACCGCATCGCCTCATCCAACCTGTGTGTCGTCAAATTCACCATCTCCCTCCTGCCCGTCTCCGCATACCCCTCCATAATCTTCAACGCGCTCAGCGCGACCTCGCCTCCGCTCGGTGCACTGCACGCTGTCAACTTATACCCCTTATAAGTAATCTGACTCGGTTTCCGAATCGCCACACTGTAGTTCTTCAAATCTTGCAATGTCATCGTCCCATTATTCTTCCGCAACGCTCTAATCGTCGCCTCAGCAATCGGCCCCTCATAGAAAGCATCCGGGCCAAAAATTGCTATCTTCTCGAGAGTGTTGGCGTAGCGTTTCCGTGTGATGGTTTGGTTGAGAGTGAGAAGGTGCCCATGGGGAGCGAAGTCGACGGCGAATTGGGGGTCATTGACGAGGAAGTTGTCGGTGTAGTTGGAGGTGGCGGAGGACATGTAGTTGACGAGGTCTTGGGTTACAGGGAAGCCGTGACGGGCGACGCGGGCGGCAGGGAGAACAACTTTGTGCCAGGGGAGGCGGCCGTGTTTTTTATGGAGGTGGGAGAGGCCGCGGATTTCGCCGGGGATGCCGCTGGGAATGTTGTTAGTAATGATCTCGAGGTCTCTCTTTGTTGATAATCAATAGGGGAGTTGCATACCTTGCAAGTCCTCCGTATATACTAGCATTTACGTTATTCTTGTACATGTCTTCGAATGCTGCTGCTGGCGCCGTTTCCCGGAAATCGATGAATTCATACTGGTCTTTAGCATCTCGAACCAACATGAATCCTCCACCTCCAATTCCTGTTGACCGGATTAGCGTTCCATATTACTCTACCACCGAATCAGTCTCATGAATAGATTCTTTATGACCGAATCCATTGTGTAGAAACCATATATTCCATGCTCTTTCTAAAATATTGAATTATTCCTCCAACGTGACTAATTCCTATGGAGACACCATATTTTCCCAACTCTTTCGTAATACCATTCAGATGAATGCAGCCTTAATAGCCTAATCCTCCATAGCAACTGGGAATTTCAAACCCTTTTCATAATTCGCTGGAATTAACCCCCCACATCCCTAGCTCTTTTGGCAAAGCCTTGAAGACAAAGAAATCAAACATACCACTATGATACATGCCAACAACGCCCACACAAAACACAGTCCCAACCATCGCATCCGCCGCAGTTCCCCCTTCTTTTAACAACTCAATGCCGATCTGGCTACAAATGTCGCTTTCCGAAGCGACAGCGCCTAGGTGGCCGGGAGGGAGGTTTTCGCCATAGCCGTAGTGCAGTGGAGGGTGTGGTATTGGGTTGGCTATGGGGTTTGCTTGGGATAGGGCGGGCTGGAGGGTTAGGAGAGTGGTGAGGTAGTGGAGCACGTTGAGGACCATGATGGGGAGTAGCGTGTATGAGCCCTGGAGGTGGATAGGGAGGAGGAAGGAAAGGAAAGAGAGGAAAGGTCAACACTGGAAGTTAAGTATTATGGATTCTGGAGAGATGAGGAAAACCCGGGGATTAGATAAATGCTTAAATCCATTGTACGTGGAACGCCGCTGACGATCTGTCTGCATTGTCAGGATGGTGGATGTGGCTGGGTGCCGTTTCCATGGTTGATTGAAGATCAAAGATAGGCGGGGTTGTGTCTGGGGTCACAGGAGGTCATACAGTTATTATTTTGCAGCGTACAGTTTGTTCCTGAATGATAGCTCAGTTACAGTTTGCAAGGAAAGGTTCATATGTCAGGTACTATTTCATGACGTTCAATTGTTCATTGCGTTATTTGGTAGATATTGGGAGCTTCCAACTCTCGTGGATATCGTATCTCCATGCCACCTTCCTATTCCGGCTGTTGATATACACTAACCAATGACGTGCTCTTCCTTTATGCGTCAAAATACGAGTCTATTCTTCTATTATCTCAATGCATCTCTACGGTTTGTAAACTGTATGATGCTTTGTCCTCTACAGAAGAGAGAAAGGTGAGAATCCTAAAAGAGCCCCAGATCATGATTCTTCTTCTTCAACCGCTGCCTTGTCCTGTTTGAGGGTACTCGTAGGAACCTCACTATCAGTTCCCGGCTTACGGAACACTGCTTGCATCCAGCACCTGTACATCTTCAGTCTCCTTTGTCGATTCACAAGCATGCGCCTGTCGACTCCAAAGTGGGCGACCTCGAATCTTGGTACTGGCTTCTCTGAATCCGAAATGCGCACTCCGGCGGTCTGAGTCTCCTTATCGTCAACGCCGAGCTTTTCGACTTGCCCTGCGAGACTCTGGTCGACTTCCGAGCCATTCAGCCCCTGAGACTCGCCATCCCGTTTCCCAGCCCATATCTCTTCCAATTCCTCCTTCTCAAAGAAGTACACCCTCGTCCCATCCCCTCGTACATAGAAATTCTCCTCCATATACCTCCCTTTCTTAAACCTTACCTGCGCCAAATCGCCCCTGCCATAATCTCTAAACAGCACCTGCCCACCCGGTTTCAGTACTCTCCAGATATTCCGCACAGCCTGATTCCACTGTTTCGGTGACAGCGCCGAGAAAATGAATATCATCAACACGACATCCACACTCCCTTCTTGAATCCCCGGCGGCAACCCACCGTTTTCACTGTCTTCGCTCGCTGCTACATCCCACACATCCGCTTGTATGTAGCGCTCATCGTATAGCTCATTCCCCCTAATCAACTCCACCGCCTTCTTCGAGAAATCACATGCGTGAATCTTCAACCCAGGATTCTTGCTCTTCTGCAAAATCGGAAACGCACTATTCCCCGCCCCCGCTCCAACCTCCAACACCTTCACCTCCCCACAGCCCTCCCTCGTAACCTCATCCAGCACGGGAAACTCCTGCGCCAACCACTTCCTATTCTTAAAAAAGTTACTTTTATTGTTCTTATAAAACAGATTCCACCACTTCTCCGGATTGTCATTGAACCTCTTCTTATCGAACTCATTCACAGGATCTTGTCTCTGTTTTTCGTATTGCTGGACAGAGAATTCTTTATAGGTAGCGTCGACCTCGACATGATCCCAGGCGTTGAATTCAAAGATGTCGTCGCCTTCTTCGAGGAAGCGCGAACCGAAGGCGAAGGGGTCTGTGCGTTTTTGGTTGTTGGTAGGGGAGTGAGAGCGTTCTGGTGCTCTACGGACTGGTTCTATTGAGGCTGGGACGCCATATGTGTCCGGATCTGTTGTTATCGGAGGAGTTGAGGAAGTGGGTGGAGGGGTGGATTTGGTGGTTGGGATGGGGTCAATGGTTACGGCGTAGCGGATGTGCTCCATTCCTTTTGAGAGCTGTTGTTTGGGTTGCTTGTTCTGGCGCGAGTCTTGGGTTTCCGTAGAGGGGTCCATTTTGGGCTCCATTTTTTTGTATATGTGGATGTTGAGACTTGTTGTTGAGGGGTGAGGGGTCTTTTGGTGGGATGGGAAATTTGGATCTTATCGATAAATACTAGTACCGGAGAGGAACGGCCAGGAACCAGCCCTGCATGGCACAAGCCGCAAAGCTTAGCCCTAGAGTTCATCGTCATAGTAAGGTCAAATCCTCGTTTTTCTATCGCATATCTCTTCAGCGCACCAGTATGATTCCTAGCTGACACTCAATCCAATCTTCCTAAAACTTATTATTCTTCCAATTCTCTCCGTGCCATACTCCCACAATGGCAACCAAAACCCTCCTGCGCCTCACAACTACCGCGCTCCGACCCTCCCTCCTCCCCAAACCACTCTCCCCTCACCAACGCCGCAATTTCCTCTCCAACTTCCCCAATGTACCCTTCCTTGGAGACAGCACCCCCCAAATCCTCACCGCCACCCGCACTCTCCCGTACCCCTCCGTCCCCATCTACAACATAATCTCCGACGTCTCCTCCTATGACACCTTCCTCCCCTACTGCGAGTCTTCTACCGTTACAAAATGGTCCAGTCCCGACCGCATACATGGGCTCCGGTGGCCGTCCGAGGCGACACTGGCCATTGGTTTCAAGGGAATAACTGAGGAATTTACGAGCCGCGTGTATTGTGTGCCGGGAAGAGTTGTGGAGGCGGTGAGTGGGGAGACGGGGACGAGTTTGAGGGGAGAGGATATCGCACATTACGGGGATACTCACAGTTTAAGCGGGAAAGAGAAGGAGGAAGGGGGTGGATTGTTAAAGCATCTACTCACACGGTGGACGGTTCAACCAACGACGAGAACGGGAGGAGGACAGGGTAAAGAGCAAACAGTAGTCGATCTGTCGATTGAATTCGCGTTCGCGAATCCACTGTATACGACGCTGAGTGCTGGCGCGGCGCCGAAGGTCGCGGAGATGATGATTCGGGCATTTGAGGAGAGGGTTAGGGTTGTGTTGGAGAGGGATCAGAGATGGAAGGGGGATGAGAAGGGGATTGAAAGCGGATATAAGATCAGGTGACGATAAGAAGTATGGAGGCTCTCAAGAGGATTGTCGAAGAAGAAGTAAGACGAATATAGACATTTAAGACGTCGCCGCTAGCGTAGCAGCGTGATATTCAGAAAGGGTCAGAATAGATATCCCGTAGATAACAAGAGTGATTCCGTAATAGGGAGCGAATTCTAACGCCGCGGATTCCTTAAAGGCTTTTTGTTCGACAATTAAATGGGATAATGGTACCAGAAACGACATAACAGGTGTATGTCTGTTCGGAACTCAGGATAGGACCCTCTATTGTAGGTTTAAAATGTATATTATTGTAGCATATAACCCAATCTAGAGTAAAGTTCTATTTCTCAATGTGATTTCGTAGACGTTTTCCTACATCTCGTGATCAAGGTAGAGTTATAGCGGTTGCTTTACAACGCCCAAGTTATGTGATTGCTTCGTCGTCTGTAATTGTCTAGGGCCACATGTATCCGGGTCTCGTCTTTACAGATGGCCACATGCTAGTTAATAAAACCCAGGCCAGCTTTTGGGTACCCGCATATGCCGAGCGACATAAGCCGAAGTTATCCCTTAAAACCCAAAGTTCACAGCCGACGAAATAATATACACCCATAATCCAGTGCCCAATGCTCCTAGCATATTATTAGTACAATACATCCCATATGATACCCTCTACAAATACACCTCACATCATACAACCATCCCAATCCCTATCCCTAATCACCTATGCAACTCCTCAATAATCGGAAACAGCACCCTCTCCGTATCCCCCTTTGGGATTCCATACTCCAAGTCAGCCCCAGGTCTACAGTACTCTATAGTGCGCCGAGACTCATCAACACCAAGCTGATCCAGGAGGAGAGCGCATTTGTTCGGCATAGTAGGCTGCAGCAAAATCGCACTCATGCGAAGCGCCTCCGTAGCCAGAAAAATGGTCCTATCAACATCCAGCCCCGGATTCCCCTTCTCATAGTACAGAGTCTTTTTCCATGGTTCAGACATTTGGAAGAATTGGTTCGTCTGAATTCGTCTTAGTAAGCAATGAGAGTGAAAGGGGTAAACAGTCTCCGAGGACGAAGGAGAAGAAAAACAAACATACCGCATGCACAAAAGCACTAACATCCAACACCCCCCGTCTGAATTCTCCACGCTCGAAAGCCGCGTCGACTTGCGGTGTGATTCTCAAGAGATGATTCTTGTAGAATTTGGACCCGGGTCCTTCTTCGCATATTTCTGCAATCTGACCTCCTACCCTCTCCACCGCCCCCCTTACACTCCACTTATTGGACTTAATAACCCGTGCGGCGAGATTACCGAAGGCTCCACGCAGGAACTTATTATAAACCTCCAAAATCCTCAAATTATCATACTGTGCATCGTCTTGCACCGCCCCATCATGCGCCAAAAAAAACCTCATAATATCCGGGCCGAACCTCTCAAGCGCCTGAAACGGATTCACCACAGTCCCCGTACTTTTACTCATTTTCTTACCGCCGAGCGTCCAGTGTCCGTGAGTTAGGATGTGCTTGGGTAAAGGGAGGTCCAGTGCCATGAGGAAGGCGGGCCAGTATATGCAATGGAAGCGCACGATGTCTTTGCCGATGACGTGGAAGTCTGCTGGCCAGCCTCCAGCAGCCTCTGTTCCGGGTGTCCATGTTGGGTAACCGGCTTTGGTGAGGTAGTTTATTAGCGCGTCGAGCCAGACATATATTGTTTGGGTGGGATCGTCGGGGACCCGGATTCCCCAGGAGAGGCGGGAGTAGGGGCGCGAGATAGAGAGGTCCGAGAGGGAGGAAGAGACGTCGGAGACCACTTCTTTCATGCGGTGTTCGGGGGTGATCCAATCCGGGTTTTCTTTGAAGAATTGGAGGAGTGGATCGCGGAATGCGGAGAGTCTGAAATGGTAATTCTCTTCGCTAGACCATTCTACTTCGCTGCCGGTTTCTATGGAGGTCTGGAGGATCATTACTAGGAAGCTGGTATGATGATACAGAAGGTTGACGCACCATGTACTTCCGGCCTGTGGCTGGATCGAGATAGAGCTGGACTGCCGATTCAGGGTAGAATGCTTCGTCCGTGACAGAATACCATCCCTCGTGCTTCTTCTTGTAGATCAAGCCCTTTTCTTTTAGGAGGAGCTGCCGACAGTCAGCTACTATTGTTCTTCCACTGGTGTTGTTGCAGCGCTCATACCCACGAGTATTCTACTGCATCCTTATGCTCTTGGTCGGTTGTGCGGACGAAATGGTCATTCTTTATGAGGGCTTTTGCTGCAAGGTCCTTTAAAATTGTATAAGTACATATCGGAACTTGTCTAAAGTCGTTGGGTCCGTACTTTGAAGATCTCGGCACCTTTGTCACAGAAGTCTTTTGGTTTGATGCCAGCTTTTTCTGCCGCTCGTTGAACCTTTTCGAGGTCAGTATTTCCTTGGTCATCTCCTGGGATTTCCAACGCACCTTCATTCCATGCTCATCCGTGCCAGTGCACATTATAGCCTTCCTCCCCTTCACTTGCTGGAATCGCTTGAGAATGTCCGTAACGACCATGGAATATAGATGGCCGACATGAGGGGCTGCGTACAGAATCAGTAAATCTCTGCGACACTCGAAATTCTTTTCATACCAGCATTGACATAGAAAATAGGCGTTGTGACATAGAACGGCTTCACAGGTGGTGTCTGTGACGAGTATCCCCGAAAGCGCGACAGTTGAACCTGACATCCTCTACATACCCATGGGGACGGACGCTTGAGCCGTGACACTGATAGCCACGACAGCTGTGCAGTGGAATTCAGAAAACGAGAGCGCATCTTCACATGCTCTCCACCTATCTAACTTTCCCCGGATGAGATGCAGTCGAAAGTTTTACTTGGCATCAAGCCATCGCATGGTCCGTGCTCAAGCTCTCTCCAAACGTCACTTCACTGGACGTCCAACCATGTACAACATCACAGGCATAGCATTCCACCAACGCGCATCAGGTGTATTTCACCATGGAGCTATCGATGATAATTGGTATAAAGATTGCGTAAAGTGAAAGTTATGAGAATCATCGGTGTGAAGACTAAGTTCTATTCCTTAGCAGCGACAAGTCTTTTGATACAGAAATACTGACTTCTCACATGCATTTCCCCCCGATCTGTGCTGGAAATGTTAACTCTCCTTAGTTATGGTCTGTAAAGTTTCGATCAGCAACTAGATGACTTCTTTAGAGTTTTAACTCGCCAATCCAACAATCTTCTTACCCGCAATTTTTGTCTCTTTCACTGTGAAATGCTCGAAGAGAAGAATCCAAGTTTCAGACAGCCAAAGTAGCATTCCTAGGATTTCTTTCGACTTATAACCCCTCTTTCTAATGTGTATCAACTTCAACATTCCCAACCACAGACACGTTACTTTGCTTCTCCATGTGGAAGCCCTCTGAGTGACAGACCGACCACGCGCCCTGTTTGACCACGGTGCAGTCCTAGCTGCCATTGATCGGCATTCAGATACCAACTAGTACATTCAAGTCATTCAATCGGTGAGAGGGGTCTATGTACGGTTCAAGCGGGGCATTATTTACGAATAGTGGCGACTCTATTCAGACCCCGATTGGGAAATGGTCCGCTTCACCACCCCTTGTTCCCCAACCACCCAGAACAAAGATTCTCCACAAAGATTCAAAATAGTCTTTGTGATAATTGGGTCCTGTGATTCCCTTTTCAAGTACAGTTCCTTGGAGTGGAAAACTCTAGAGCCTGCGAACTCGCCGAATTGCGCTACCGATGGAGGGGAAGGGGGGGGGGGGGGGGGGGGGGGGGGGGAGGTGTGTGGTCATTGAGGTTCGTTGTCTACTAGCCTCATCTCGCTTGGGGTCAACCCTCTCATTGGTTCTTATTCAAGCCTACTCAGAACTATCTTACGTTCACTCAACGTCGCTAGTCTCCAAGTTTCTCCTCGCCCGCCTCTCGCTTTTTATTGAGACTCTGTTCACAATGCTTTTCTTTATTTCAGCGCTGTAAGCCCTATTCATGTACAGGTGTTGAGCTACTGGGCCCCAGGAAGCGGTACGTACAAACCACAAAACATAAATACCCCGTTCCTCCTCCTGTTCCCCAAACTTTCTTCATCCACTTGAGTCTCTCATTCCTCACAACCACCACACTCCCTACAGCTACTCTTCTACACTTCAAAAATCACCAACATGAAGGTCACCGCATTCATTGCCTCCTCTATCTTGGCGGCCACCGCCTACGCCGTCGCTGTCCCCGAGGCCGAGCCAAACTGCCGCTTCCCCGGCCAGTCCTGCTCCCGCGACATCACCAAGCTCGAGGCCCGCAAGGCCGACCCCAACTGCCGCTTCCCCGGCCAGTCCTGCTCCAAGGAGAAGCGCGAGTACTTCAACTCACTCGTCACTCGCTCCTGCGGCATGCCTGGCCAGCCCTGCAATAAACTGGCCCGCGCCGCCGAGGCCGCCGCCGAAGCCCTCGCCGCCCCAGAAGCCGACCCAGCTCCCCACGTCGAGCTGTTCGTCCGCAATTGCCGCTTTCCCGGCCAGTCCTGCTCCAAGGCCAAGCGCTCTGCTGAGGCTCTTGCTGAGGCCATCGCCATGGCTTACGCCGATGCCTTCCCAGATCCGGAGGCTATGGCCGCAGCTTGCACCTTCGGCCATGCCACTTGCCAGAAGCTTAAGCGCGCTGCGGAGCTCGAGACCCGTAACTGCCGCTTCCCGGGACAGTCTTGCTCCAAGGAGAAGCGTGAGGCGTGGGCTGAGGCCGCTGCTGCGCTTGATAAGCGTAACTGCCGCTTCCCCGGCCAGTCTTGCTCTTAAACGTTTTGCATCGCCTGAATTGATATAAGAAGTTGGGTTATAGGGCTGCGAATCACTTTTGGAATGCGCTTTTCTTTCTTACTACAAACTTACAACTTTTCTGTTTCTCTGAACATATTGGATGGGGATCCTTGAGGTCAAAGCAGTCATTGGATATCAGGAACATCACGACTATACTACGACAGTCTTGACCACAACGTTCTGAATAGTCTGGTTTCTTCTGACTCACTCGGATTCCCACCGCAACAATGTATATATCGTACGCGCAAAAACATACGACTTTGACAATAGAGGCCCATGCTCCTCCAGGACCACCATGAGGCATCAGGGCAAGACCGGTTCAACTTTTCAGGGCCCGTTTCTTAATCACTAACTTGTACGGATTGGGTTTCTTTCTGGATTTGGGAAGATACAATGGGCTGGGAATGGGTTCTGGCGAGGTTTTTTTTTCGGGATGAGGGTTTGGGCTGGTCTAATTACAACTTTTTATCATATGATGAGCCATGGTATGGTTTTGTTGCGCAATTTTTTGGGTGCTGTGATGTTCGTGACGTACTAACTTTTGCTGTTGTAGCTCTGAATTGTTGCACGTACTAACAGTCGTCATGCAGTGAGCGGACAAGAGTTTGGGAACATTCACTAAGCTTTACTAACTGAGGACTTAATAGGGCTCGAAGAACTTGAGGTCTGAATCGAGTCCAGATTGAAGGGGCACGATAAGATCCAATCCTTCGATCCGTTCCTACCTTTCCACATCAAAAATCGCCTCCCCCAATTCATTGCTAAATCACCAACCTCCCCCCCTCTCATGCGAAATAGGACTATACCTAGTGCTTATCCGAATCAGCACTACCAAGCACCACCATTGTCCAGATGATGCGGACAGCCTCGTCGCATGGTACGTATTCAAAGTGCCAAGGCTGGAATAGTGCATCCTCCAGCATACGAATGGCGTGTGTCCGCTTGATGACGGGTCCTTGCTGTCTTATGACTTGGGGCGTATATTTTGTGGGATTCAATTAGAGTTTCTGTTTGCGCCATGGACGATAAAATGGGCCTTCGTACTATACTAAATAGCATTCGGAATCATTGGTCCTTCTTCCCTCCCCTCAGAACACTAACCATTAAGATCGTATGCTAGATTGTTACGGTTCGCTTTCCCTTGTCAAGATAGATTCCAACCCCTTGATATCGGTACCCAAACACTTTCCTCGCTTGGGGCAAAACAGTTCACTGCCGCCCACGGGCGTCCCTCTGATGGCCCATCGGAATGTTTGTGGCTGCCACGTTGCCAACTCACTTGTAACATGAATCCTGCTCACCGGTAAATTTAATGCAGAAGCACCTAAAGGGGTTGGTCGGAATTGTCACCCGCAGGGCTTGTGCGATTGGTTTAGGGTTTGGCAACTTTTGTACTATCAAACATCCGCAGTGTCGACTTGGCCTTGGGTACAAACAGATTATTGCGGCAATGGCTCCCACAGCTCCCGATATTACCCGTTCCTATGCGCTGGCGCTTGGGAAGAATTGGAATAACGTCTGTAACTGCTAAGGAAGCTTTACTCTAGCGGAGTATCTGTAATCTCACTTCCTAAGCGCATGTTGATCATCGGTGTTGTTAGCAGTGGATAGTTCGAAGTTAAAAGAGACCCCTTGTCATTGCAGTCATGCAACGCTATGGTAAGCTACTTGGCATGCGATCAGCGTATGCAATTCGTCTAAAGAGCGTACTTATCAGCGTGAAACCGTGGGGGTGACCTGTCGAGAGTAGAAATGACTTAAGGCTGTTGTAAATGGTCGAAAGAGGAAATAGTTTGAGCTGTCGTGATGTTAATCAATATTGTCCCTTGCACGTATAAATCTCGTCCTCTAAACCACGTGGTGCAATATCTTTATCCCTTTCCTCGGGAGCAGGTTCGCTAATCTTAGCCTAAAAGATTTCTCTTGTGTTCGAAAGACAAGTACACTATGCCGCTGAGAGATATTCTAATTGAGTGGATCAAGTTTTTAAGGAGTAGAATATCCGGTGTAGCACAGCGCAGCTCCCATCCAGTTAGAGACAAAAACGGGAGCCAACGTTGGACAGAGCTAAGTACTCTGCCCCTATCACTGCCTACAAATAGCAACAGCGAGAGACGAGTGCGTAGCGGTAAAATAAAACCTATTTCGATGCTGCAAGGCTCGCAGGTAAAACCAATTCTTCAAAGGAAGGCCTAAAAACCAAGGACTACTCGAATCAAGCCTTCAGCCAGATCTTCTCCTTAAGGACGAGTATGAAAGACATTTTCATGAAAGAAGTAGAGCTAGGCTAACTGGTTAGAGAGTGTTTATGTAAGCCAGGAGTGATTACTGGATTTGCATATGCCCAGTAACATTCTTATTATAATCATTTTGGTAGGTTGTGAAGAGATTTGGGTTGGACCCAGCTCTCTCTCGTCTGATAAATTGAGTCGCGGATGATTATTTACTTTTGAATTCTTCTGGAGATCTTGCGGTGACGTGTGGGCTGGAACATGAGCACTGCAGATTGAGCTGGGTTGGTCCATTCTCCAGTGACTGGAGTCGAAAGAAGTCCTTGTACTCATTCATCAGTTTCATTGACTACATACGTCTGTGTCCCATTCCCCCAAAACCAGCATTCAACCTGCTTTTCTCTCAAATTTGACCTCCAAAAAGAAAGAAGAGTAGAGTAGAGTAGAGACTTTCCATACCAAATACTACCTAAAACCATCCAATACCAACTCCCATCAAATCTCCTCCAGCTGCTCTCGCCACTCGACAGCCCAAATTCTCTGCTAAATGATCATGCAACCTCGCGGTATCCTCTTCAAAAATTCTTCCAAAATTATTTTCTCATCGTCTCAGACGGTAAGATATGTTCAAAACTCAAGATGAAGTAAAAGGGCGTGGATGACATGACAAAGGGGTATTGATATCTCAAAAAGCTGCAAACGAAAAGCAGAAGAAGAGGAGGGTATATATAAAGCGTAGCCATGAACGACATCGGACGTATATATATCGATGTGAAATCACGTAAAAGAAATTCGCTTGCAAAAAGCACAAAACAAAAATGACAAAAAACAAAGTAACAAAAAAGATGAATGACAGAAAGAAGAGTAGTAAAAAAAAAAAAGCACATTCTTGAGCGTGAACTGTTTGCGATGAAATGCATGTAGCCGGTCATAAGGTATAGAAAGGGAAAGGCAATAACATGTTCGCGCCCTTGACATTGACCTCGCAGCCTCACCCTCAGCGCAAGGGAACCCAGACACTCGTTCACATGTCCGCGCCATTGACAGTAACCTCATATCCCTCCCCCTTCGCCCTCAACGCCTTGGCAAGCATCAACTCTCTCATCCAATCAATGCGGTCATCCCTTGTCTTCACCGCAAAGTGATGAACTTTGCCACTGGGAAGGATCTTCTTTACCTCGCCCTTCCCTGGCGCCGTAGGGACAAGCTGAAACTCGAACGCAGCAGGCATATCATTCGTACCCTTCTTCTCATTGCCTGCAGAGATCCTCAAGGCCTTGAGTTTCGCAGAAAGCTTGTTGGAGGCGAGAGACGAGCATGCGACGGCGTAGTCATCGACATCGATGGTCTGCAGCGCGGAGGACGATGGGAGTTCATTGGGATGCATAGCGAGTTGAGTGCCCTGAAGTCGGAAATGGTGGTCCTGCCATTCGTGGCGGAGGAGCTTGGTTCTGCGCTTCTTCATCCAACCGTGGTGGCTCACACCTGCATACTGAAACCCGCTATGTGATCTTTCCTTGGGTGCTTTGGTGAGTTTCCTAGGTGAGGCATTGGGAGAAGCACCAGACTTAGGAGAATCCCCATCAAACTGTGTCTCCGCCAACGTCAAACCATCCGCATCATCGCTGTGCGCCGTCGGGCTAAACACCTCGCCCTCGTTCAGCGCAGGGAGGCCGGGCAAGCTCGGACGGCGCCAGTACTCGACACGTGACCCAGAACGCTGAACAGGGTCGCGGTATTGCATGTTGGGTGGAACGGACTGGCTTGTGTCGCGCGAGAGGGGATCGACGGGCACGGCCGTCACCGGTGCGTCCATTTCGGAGAAGGGCGTACCGAATCGGTACACGCCACCCGGTGAGGCGGTGCGGCAGGGCGAAAAAGCGGTCGGGGGTGCGACTTGGGGGCTTGTTAGGGTATTGCGGACGTAGGAGGGCACTGAGGGTTGGGCGGACATAGAGCGGGGTGGTGGGACGGGGATGCTGAGTCGGGGAAGACTCTTGAGATTGTTGTGAGGCGCTGGCGTTGTTTCTGGGGCATAGAGAGCTGGAGTGGGAGGGGATGGAGTGCAAGAACCTGAAGAGAATGCCGAAACTGGATGTTGATATGGTTGCGCAACCTTGGGCTGGGAGGGGAACATGTCCAATGGAGGCGTCGGTGGGGCTTCAATTGGAGTAGCAGTTGCGTATGGTTGCTCGACACCCTGCAGTGTCAAGAATTGTCGAACGTTGTCCTGAGGGTCGCGCAGCTCCAGTTTCTGTAGCAAGTCTGCTTCGAGGTTGAAATCAGGTAGTTGGCCCGGACCCAGAAGGTCAGACGATGCAACCACGGACGGAATAGCATCTGAAGTGGGCCTATATTCGTCTTGCTTATGCACGTTCTCGACGACTCGAAGAGCAGAGTGGGCGTTTCCGGGATCTCCTGCGATGAAGATGTGACCTCCTTTCTCTGGTGAGATGGGGAAACCATGTTCTTCTTGCAACCTTGCGAGCTGCCGTTGCTGCTTCCTCCACTTTGCACACCGCTCTCCCTTTGCACACTTATGAGGCTTTGGTAAGAGTTGCTCAATTGCAACGATGGAGACGGATTCGGCAGGTGTGATAATATCGTCACCAGCATTGCGATGCTGCCGACGTCCTCTCCTTCGGCGGCCGCCACCGGGTGTGATGGGTGTTTTTCCATCATCGCCCTCACAGTCATAAGCATCGCCATTGAGTCTTCCTTTTGACTTTGAACGGTGCCCTCTCTCTCTATTCTTGCTCTTTGACCTGTCTTGAGCTCCTGTGCACGGGCGGCTGATATCCTCGAATGGCGTTGGTGCAGGAGCAATAGGCGACATTAACCCTTCCGCCGTACGGAGTGAATCGATCTGATTCCAGAGCTGATGGCGCTTCCCGAATGATTGAATTTCCAGCTCTTTCAAGTCATCGAATTGAAGGTCAAGGAGCACGGCGCCAGTGATATCGTGAGCTTCGAACCTGTCAATGATATCTGCATCGAAGCCGTTCTGGTACATCCAGGTCGCGACTTCGTGGGAAGACCAAGCTCTAACTTCGGCATTGTCCAAATGGGCGACAGCAGACGCAATGTTGTTGTATTCCTGCCTAGGGACCACAGTTTCTGGGGTAGCTTCCCGAAATGACTCCCGAAATGACTCCCGAAAAGAATCGCGGAATGAAGTCTGAACCCTTAATGGCTCTTCTTTTGGTAACAATGGGGAGAGTTGTAGAGCAAAATCGAAAGCGAAATCGCTGGAAGACTGAGATGAGCGGAATAGATGAGGTCCTTTTGGACCTTCTACTGGTCTAGGTAAATAGTAGTCATAACTAAATTGAAATCGTTGATCTGCCACATCCCGTGGCGTCTGAACCTCCTCGAACGTAGAGATAGTGGTTTGACTCTTGCGATTCTCATTCTGGGGTCGGTTAATTCAATTGATTGGACACTGTTATGGTTTGGACTTACTGATGAGCCCAGACTATACTCCTCAAACTCACTCGAGTCCGAGTCATCTTCGATATCGGTATACGCCGAGACCGGGCGTTCGAGAGATGTCCGAGCAGAGAGGGGAGATGCAAAGAATGACTGTGTCTTTCCCCTCTGGAACATCTCCATGCCCGGCTCAAGCGGGGTGATGGGTGTCATGGCCTGCTGCGGAGGGGCTCAGAATCAGAAAACAGAGGGGTTATCGATAGGTGCGGACTTACCATGATCACACAAATGGGGGCGAGGGGTCTCACTTCCAAGTGGGAAACGACTTTTGAGAGCACTCTAACGAAGGTAGACGGCAATTCTCGCAACCATGATACGCAAAACAAAGTAGCAAGACGGCGAAAAGACGGAGAAAGGGCCCTTCGGGTGTCGGGGCGCTTGAGAGACTTTTTGTAGAGATTGACTTGACCCTTTTGCAGCAGTGCTAATACGAGTTGTTGGGTGCAGATATGGCGGTAGGTGATATTGCTTTCAACCTGCAGAGACAGCACAAGTTCGAGTGCGACGCAACCATCCCCCGGCGGTGACCGCCCAATCCCCAGTGCTTGCTCGGAGCATTCCTACCCGCATATGGGATCACGTCTGATGGGCGCTTAAACAAAGTCGTTGAGAGGGGCTGGACGGGCTGAGACCCTGGTAGTTGTTGATGGGTTGTTTGGTCCTTCTGGCCGCTGACTGTGCCTATTCGTCGCCCCCCTTCGGAGCGAAAAAGACCGGACGGCTGCCCCAATGTCCATTAATAGCGCTCAGAACGGCAATTAACATGGATGAAATGTTGGTTAATTCTGTTTCCCAGTTGCCAAGATGCATTTCAGCAAAAGTCCGACGGGCGTCGGTTGGCCAGTGCTTCATTTTAACACGAGTGGAGGCTCGGGCGGGAGCGAGGGAGCGAGGGAGGGGGAAGGACGGGTCACGGATCACAGCGGAGACTTCGCACCACAACTCCACATCGTGGCCTCGTTTCGAGCCACCAGAGGCGATCATCGTGTGTCACTTTTCGCACACATTGGGCAGAAACCAAATCGGTTTTTGTCACCCGCCTCGGCCCTCTTGCGAAGTCGACACCTTATGTTCGCATGCCGTGATCGCGTGCATCATCAACCACTGTAACCATTTCTCACCACTTGGGTCTGTACCTCCGACAACTCGCTGCCAATCCTCGACGACGCGTAAGTCTTCTGTAGTCAAACAACTTTCCAGCCCAAATATCCAGCCACGGCTGTGAATAGAAAGGTTTCAGTGGGAGAGAAATGGCCCAACTTGGCAGTAATCTACGCGACTGAGCCGCAGCTCTTCATGTCCACCTCTTCATGTCCACCTCTTCATGTCCACCTCTTCATGTCCACCTCTTCATGTCCACCTCTTCATGTCCAGCTCTACATGTCCAATTTGCATAACTTCCGCCCTAGGCCTGTGTCTTTGCCGTATTCTTACCACTGATCTGTCCCATTTGTAAAATAACATTAAAGTTTGTTGAAATCGCAACTTTTGCCCAGCTAGCTGAATAGACTCAATAAAGGAAGGCGCTGCGGATCACATATCAATGATTAGTGCTAAGACCTCACTTCTTGATTACACAACCGATGGAACTTTGACTCATTTAGGCCCTTCCAGCGAAATCAGAAAAAAAGGGGAAAGATACCAATCGAAAACAGGAGCGATCTGCCTACTAAGCTTCGAACCACAGTTGGACAACATCTGCAGCGATTTTTAGTGTCTGAACGCGCCACCGGAACTTCCCTATTTCTGGTTGGAGAGACGCCATTGTGGTTGCGATTAGCTGGAATCTGAGTACGGAATCCTACATATACAACGCGTACTAAGTTTACGAGGGTTAGACAAGAGTATGTCTCTCATCACAATCTCCAAGCCAGGGCCGCATGTCTACCAAAAGGGCGCGACTCATCTCAAGCCTTTCATGCAGCGAACAATATTGGAAACAAATATCGGCAGGGGCTCACCGTTCACCACCTCTCCTCAGAGAACGTAGACGGCTGCTTGCAGAAGCACGCCACGCGGGGACACAGACGGGGAAGTGGCTCAAGCACAGAACCATAGAAAAGGTTGTCGTCGTCATTGTCCATGCTCTGCACCTCTTCATCTTCCTTCTGTACAACGAACTTCAAACTTCAACTGTCCACAATGCAACGTGGTAACCATATCCCGATAACGGATGCACCGCCGACTCATTCGGTTGAGCAACGCATATGAGATAGGAAAATGGGGCGCATTCCTGCCCCCCAAACCACTTTCGCATTTGACCGCTCTTTTGGTCCACAGTTCCCCTCCCTCCACCGTATGCCACCCTCTCACAGGATGCCGAAGAAATGGTGGTGATGGAGCCTCATCAATTCGCCAACCAACCGTCTTCCAAAGACCTGCCACACTCTGCTCACATGACTGAAATCTCATGCGGGCACAGGTCATTTTGTACTCCGTTGCGCTTTGCGACCACGATGGGCCTGGCGAGACAAGCTTCATGCCAGACGAATCAGCTTCTCAAGAGGGCTGGTATATCCGTCTGCCAGCGCCTAAGCGAGAGGTCGACGAGAGGTCGACGAGCAGTATTCGGCCTTGGCCTCCTCAACGGTTATGGCCGCAGTCTACCATCATGCCGTACGACACGCCCAACTGGTTGTGGAATGGAGGCCATCGAAGCATGGTTGTTCCGGCCTCAACAGTCAGTTCAATATCAAAAGCCATCGGGCGTGCATCCTGCGGTGAAGAAACTCTTCTAAACCAAAGAGAAAACGTCTGGCTGTTTTGCATCACCGGGGCGTTGAGGGGTGGCCTGAAATCTATATTGACCAAGCTATCATGAGCTCCAACTGGCTCAGAACAGCAATCTAGATTTTTGATCCGTCAGAGCCGCAAAAGGGAATCCTAAGAAGACTGAACGGCCGGGCCCCAGAGATAGCTCAAGAAGCCGTAGAGGGGCAATTGTCGGCTTGTAGCGGGTACATTCGAAGGAGCGTAAGATTCGCGGGGTCAGGTGAGCGTCACGTCAAGTCAGAGGAGGGGGAAGGAAAAAAGTACCAGCTACATGAGGAGTTTTCACGAGCTATCATTTATTGGACTATCAAGACGGTACCCAATTAGAGTCCACAGGAATGTGAAATGTCCATTCGGGAATACAGAACAATCTCTCCGAGTGCCATTTCAAATCTAGGCTAATTATGGGCATTTTCCGGTGTCACCGTGAGCAAGAGAGGGCACCTAATTAGCAGGTTTTAAATAGGAGACGGGATAGGATGCACGAAATTCAAGCGAAATGAACCCTGGCCTTCCCCAAGGTTCCCCCGAACCTCTCACGGCATCTTGTGTAGACCTCGCTGCATGGAGGCGTTTTGATAAGCCCTACGATTGGCCTTTCGCCCATGTCTGCAGGTTAAAACCGCTTAATCTAAAGCTTGTCCTGCTAAACCCAACCACCCCACCAACCCCAACTCATTTGTTTGTACGGATTACCACTCAGCATGGCTCTTCCGCCTCAAGTCCGCCATCATGCTTTTCATGACCCATCGCTTGTCCATGCCGCATCCATGCTCTTTTCCGTCGTGTCACAAGTCTTTCCCAAGCCAAGATGAGAGAAACCAAAGCTGCCCTGTTCAGCAGCCGTGCGGAACTACTGTGGAGGATTTTGCTCGCACGTATTGCCGACAAGTCACTGGTCCTACGCTGGAATTGAGCACGGCTGCTCTAGGGATCGAATCGGCCTAGACCTGAATCTCCAATGTTCTGGGCGACGGCAACACAGACACGCACAATCCCCTCGAGTGGGCAATACAGGGCGTGCGAAGTCACTTTCTTTGCGTCCTTCGGAGCCCGAGGTGGACGAAGAGCCATTTGACCGTGCCGAAGCTGTTGCTGCTGCAACCAGGAAGAAGTTCCAGATTGTTGGATGCCAGCCTCCCGTAAACACACTGCCAGAGCTGCCACATCAGGAACTGGCAATATTGCCTGAGCTTAGGATCTGCAGTGATCAAGGGGACCGGCCCGGCCAGTTATCGCAGCCCGCTCACTGCAAGTACTAAGATCTGAGCTCCTCGCCGCTTTCGGATGCTCTTCAATGTCCCTCCGGAGGGAGGTTGGGGGTGCTTGGGGGGTGCTTGGGGGGGTGCTTGGGGGTCAGGGTGGACATTGCGATAGTGGTCGGCACGTTAAATCAAGATTAACCCAGTTCATCGCTTGATTTGGAGTTATTAGCTGCTAAAAATTGGCGTCCGGGGCCATCACCGTTACTGGGGATCTGCTGCACCCCCTCCCGTAGCAAAGACCAGAAAGGGGTCAGCACAGCGGTTAACGGGAGCAAAAATAGCTGCGGACCCCAGAATGCGCAGGGACCCTCCGTTCAGTGTCCAATCACCACATCTCCTCTCATCGCAAGATAGCATCCACTATCTCTTCGTTGCAGGACAGACGGCCGGGCACCTGGTCTGCTCCAAGAATAGATCCAGGGTATTTTGCTGTCTTTCTTCCCGTTTGTGGAACTTATAAGGTACATAACTCCTTCACCACCACTCGGTCCAGGACAGACAGACCAAGTAATTTTGCTCCCATTCATTCTCTTTTTCAAAAAAAAAAAAAACCGAAGTCCGCTGGACAGGCTTCGTATTTAGTATTCCTTCTTTAATTAAGACCCTATCCCGGTCGAGCCTCGCCGTCCTGTCCCTTGCGATCCCTCCCGTTGCGCGTCACTTTTGGTTGCCTTTTTGGTAATTAGCACTAAACATATCACCGGTACAAGTACATCTCTCGTCCATGTCCTCCTCTTCAGCACCCTCCTCCGCTACCAAGCATTCTGCGACCATGGTGGGAACAACAACTCAACAAGCTGCCAATGCTGCAAAGGCACAGGCTGCAAAGATGCACCGTCGGTCACGGACAGGTCAGTTCCGCCACAGTTCCCCGGCTCTTCTGCAGGGATCCCGCGCTTGGATGATCTTCTAACAAGAAAGCTTTTCAGGCTGCTTCACATGCCGTCTACGAAGGAAAAAGTGCGATGAGGGGAAGCCCTCATGTCGCGCCTGCAAACACCTTGGTCTGAAGTGCGAATACAAGAGGCCAATGTGGTGGAGTAACAATGAGCAAAGGCGGCAGCAGAAGGAAATCATCAAGAACATTATCAAGCGGACGAAGCTGAACGAGAAGACGGCACAGGGCGTATCGATGAGCGCCAACACCCCACCAAGTCTATGCCATTCCCTCCCCTCGACAGATGCTTTCTCGGATGGTCGTGGATGCACACGTGCGCCTTCCGTGGATTCCCAGATCTCCACTGACTTCAACTTCAACCAAATGCCCGCTCCGGATTTCTTCAACTCTGTAACAATGCCTCCGCCCGTGTTCGCTCCTTCTTTCCACCACCCCCATTTCACGCCGTACGAAGTCGACATCAAGACTGAGAGCCAGTTGTTCATCAATGATATCCCTACGCGGAGAGATTCCACAATCTCCACATTCAGCACCTATCAGACACCCCCGGTTGCCGGTCACCAATTTCCTGCAGACCAATGGATTCAGCAAGACTACTTTGAGAGCCGTCGCGAGTCATACACGGCGGAGGAGCCTTTTGATTTCCAGGTCTTCGACTTTCCCCACGGATCGTTCAGCCCTTCGCATCAGTCGATGATTCAGGTGGATGAGTGCGATCAGCATCTCCTGAACCACTTCATCGACAACGTTGTGAGGTTGATCTTCCCGATCTTGGAAGTGAACCAGCATGGCTCTGCCCTTTCAGACGTGATCTTGCCCGCATTGGAGTCCAACAAGACCTATCTCCATTGCTGCCTGAGTATTGCCGCGTTGCACCTGAAGGCTACCGAGGGGATCCAGGGAGAGCAAAACGAAAGCGACATCATGCGCCATCAATCCGCGACCATATTAGAGCTTTGCGAGGCCCTCAACCGCGATACTGATCACGCACAGATCCTGGAGACTACTTTGGGCATGATCTTCTTCCAATGCTCCGTCGGCCGCCCCAGTGACTGCCTTGCGGATATCCCATGGCATCAACACTTTCAAGCCGCAACCGCGCTGGTCCATAGACTCGATCTTCCCAACAACCTCGTGGCCTTGAACGGACTCCCGCATGCGCAACCGCCCTTCAATATGACACTGGCCTCCTGGATCGATATTCTCGGTGCTACCATGCTCGGCCGGACACCTGCTTTCGCCGACACCTACCGGGAAAAGCTGATCGCTGACTCGCCCTCGGGTCTCGCCGAGCTGATGGGATGCGAAGACCGGATCATGTATTTGATCTCGGAGATTGCCTGCCTCGAAGCCCTGAAACTCGAGAACATGGATGAGATTCAGCTCTGCGCTCACATCAAGCTCCTTGGCGATCAGCTCAGTCTTTCCGAGCCGGCCCCTGGCACTGTCGCAAATGCATACTCTTCCACCGGTGCCATCCGACCTAAGCAGCTCAGCAAGAACATGTCCGCAGTTTTCCGTCTGGCAGCCCGCATCTACCTCTGCAGCCTAGTGCCCGACTTCGACCGCACGCAACCCAGCATCTCCAACCTTGTCAACGCCCTAACCGACGCCATGGAATTCATCCCCGCGGGTCCCGACGGCTTCGATCGCTCCCTGGTCTGGCCTCTCCTCATCGCTGGCTCTGTCTCTCTCCCCAACTCTCCCTTCCGCATCATGTTCTCCGCGCGCGCAACCCGCATGGGTACATCCTCGGAGTTTGGCTCCTTTGGGAGGATAAAGGAGTTGCTTAAGGATGTATGGCGGGTCAACGATGATGCCCTGAGTAAGGGCGCCAAACAGAACGTTCACTGGCGGGACGTGATGCAACAGAAAGGGTGGGACTTCTTGTTGATCTAGAAGTTTCTGCCTGGGATTTCTGCTGGTATTTGCATCCTAGTCTGTTTTGGTGGCTTTTACGCTGACATCCTTTTTTTTTTTTTTTTTTTCCGTTCTTTGAGATGTTCTTTGCATATACGTGGACATGTGCATTTTCTGTGCCCTAGAAAAGCATCGTTTTCTTTTTTTTCTTTTTGGCTTGCATATTTATACCCGCCTATACCCATTCTGTAATTTTTATACCAATGTTGGCGAGGGGATTGGGATTCGAATTGGAATTGGAATTCAGAGGAGGGGAAGAAGAGCATCTACATCATATCATGGATGGCGTTTGGAACAGAAACCTTTTACTGATGACGAAACGGCCTTTGGGTGTCTCGCTTTTTCACCGACCTTTGGTGGTGTATCCTTCTTGGGAGGGAATCTTCGGATTCGGGTTTGAACTGGGAGGGAGATGGTGCGCAGTGCAGATGTGGAACTAGTGCAGCTTCCGCATGCTTTGTACAATAATTCGAGGGATGATATAGTTAAGCTGCTGGAGTAGCTCTGAACCTTAAGAACAATACGGAGTACTTCCAATCATCTTCCCTTTCTTTGTCGAGTGACCTTCTAGACCCTTTCGCGTATACACAGCCAAGCACATCTGGAGTTCTGGACGCCACATCTGCGACATGCTGTGACATGTGGGAGCAAGCCAAGGAAAGCGTGCGGTGGGGGAGCTGTGCTAAGAATAGTGGGGCAATATTTGGGGTAAGTACAGTAGCGAGCACTGAGCAGCGAAACACGAGCTTAATGCGCTCTTCTTCTCCTTCGTTTCTGTTCTGTGGCTTCTTCCAGAGTGTCTTCAAACACGAGCTGTATCATCATTGAATCTGTTGCAGAGTGGAAGGAGCGATAAACCTACGGCTTTAAGCAAGTCTCGGAAGATTGGGGAGTAGAGCTGATCCATTTAATAACTTCCTTTCGGCCCCTGATTCCACGGCCTTATACGACGCCTCCGATTTCTGTACGTGCAGCTTGTACTTCTGTTCGGACATCCATACATACACACATATCCCCATCCTCGCTTTTGACGAAATGTCATCCGCCGTCGCCGCCGCCACCACCACCTCCTTCGTCCCCTTCGCCCCCGTCGATACCACAACCCCATCCTCCTCCACTCTAGTGAAAGATGAAGTAGAATCCCCCAGCATCTCCTCCACCAATGCCCTCGCCCGCTTCGAATTCGAAACCGGTCACGGCCGCGAAGGCACCAAGATCCTAATGGTAGAATGGGAGGACGACGCTTCCACACGCGGTGTCCGTGGCGACTGGCATATTAGCTGGGAGGGCAAGACGACGGTGTTGCCGGCAGATGATCAGGAGAGTAATGGGGTGCATCGTATGTACTTCTTGCTGCCGCCCGGGGTTGGGGTGCCGGGGATTGTTACGCTGACGAAGAGAGCGGTCGATGGGGAGGGAGAGGGGAGGGAGGTGGTATGGCATACGAATCCGCTGCCTGCCATTTTTCCGCCAGAGTTGGGGGGGAGGGCGAGGGGCAGGAAGGGAATCTTGCATACGATTTGGGCGAAGAAGAGGGTCCAGGTTTTGCAACGGGAGATTGAACAGGAATCTAAAACCAACGTTGAGGGTATAGGGTTCCTCATGGCATTACAGGAGAAAGAGTGGATTGAGCAGACCTTTGGTGTGAATGCAAAACCAGCAAGTCTTAGTATATCATTGGCGGAGCCGAGTGTTGCGACGTTGGGGCCTGTGAGCCCGAGGAGTCCGGGCGGGGGGAGGCTGATGGAAAAGTTGAGGGGATTGAGGTTGGGGACTAGTGAGAGGGAGCTTTGTGCAAAACCAGAGCCCGGTGCAGGTATATTGGAATCGAACCCGCTCTCGCCTGAATCCTCAGACGTAGCCGTATCTTCCTTCGCAGCGTTTAAGGGCGCGAATCCGTCTGTGCTAGCTGCGAAACCTGCACAACCCCCTCAAGCTGTCAAGAAACTCGCCGCCCACGCACCTCCGCCATCCGTCATTGCGCAGCAGCAAGAGCAGCAGCAGCAGCAACAGTCTGGTATGGCGAGTCTGAACGCATTTACGGCTCCGGCGCCGACATTCCAATCGAGAGGGCAGGCATTTCCGGATGATGATACTGATGAAGGGCTTTTTGCTTTGCCGATCAGTCCAAGGAGTCCGGAGATGGCGAAGAGTCCGTTTTCGTTTGGGGGGAGTGAGACGGGAAAGTTAAGGAAGGAGGAGAGTGCAGCGTAGGGGAGAAACTTGGAAAGGGGGGAGGGCTGAGTGTAGGCGTTTGGCTTTCGTTTTCTGATGGAAAATTCTTTTAGCGTAGGGATTTTGGGAGGGTGGTTTGGAATTGGAATGATACCTTCGAGTAGAGCGATAGCGATGGTTTAGGGAAGCTCTCGGTATGTGAGGAGCGATGGGTGAAGACAGGTATGGAAAGCTAGGTAATGGTCCAAAGCTTGAAAGTAGAGAACTCCTGAAATCGCACTATGATTACGCTTAGCCATAACTACGCTACTACACAGAGGATTTATCTGTGAGATCCCCTAGGCACCTCTGTCCACCTCAGATTATTCGATTATCTTTTTATGAGGCTCAATTCATAGACGAGTATACATACCCTAGTCAGTGGCCGAGATGAACTTGATTGCTACTATTTACTGGCCTCGCATACTGAGATAAAAAAAAGAGAGAACAGCATTACGAAGAACCCTCGAAGCAATTATGTATGGAAATTAGTATCTAGGGCCCTATTGTATAGAGACAGGAATAGGAAGCTAGATAGTCGTCGAAACGTTAAAAGAAGAGAGCCCTTGAATCATAGCATAACTTCACTTACCTATAACTACATACTAGATAAAGGAGCTTTGCTTTACACTCTCCCAGCTATTTTATCTATTCTGGGTATTGTGATACATAGATAGGTCTACAAATGGTAATCTGTAGTCCAATGATGTCCGGATTTGAGCAATCGGATGGGTTTGCCTGCTGATATGGGCAGAAGACAGCAGCACGAGAAATCATGGAAGCATTAATAAGAATCCTTATATTCTAGTAATTCTGCAGTATTCCAGTCTTTCAGTCTTTTACTCTTTTACTTACAGAGACAGTCCTCAAACTTTAGTATGAAAAAGTGGGGCTGATTTATAATTGTTTAGTCACTAGAGCGACGCGCACAGACTTGCGGCTCGATTTTAGCGGCAGATCGCGACTCTCACCTGCTTCTGCTAACACCTCATAGCTTCATCTCTTCTCCAACCTCACAAACAATTTCCCCGCCTCCGCTCACCAATCCCACTTCTTCCTTTCGACTCTTCGGGCTTTCTTCTTTCAACCCGATTCCTTTGTTGTATACAAGATGGCTTACGGCCGTGGATCCATCGCTGAGGTCGTCTACACCGGCGATGAGGGCGGAGAGGTCGCAATTGCTGTCCGCAAGCTTCTGGACAACGTGGTAAGTTCTGACCGACGCGCCTACTCATGTTCCTTGCTAACTTCTCGTACAGGCTGCCAATGAGGACGACTTTGATCTCTGGGCGCAACTGGTCACCTACGTCGAGGGCCTCGAGGGCGGTCTCACTCGCAACTCCAGCCCGTCCTCTATTGAGCTGTTTCGGAACGTCTACGACCACTTCCTAGCCAAGTTTCCGCTCTTCTTTGGTTACTGGAAGAAGTATGCCGACGCGGAATTTACCATCGGTGGCAGCGAGGCTGCCGAACTTGTGAGCTATATCGGGCACTGGAAGTTCCAAGAAACTAACATGCTTAAAGGTCTATGAACGGGGTGTCTCTTGTGTCCAGAATTCCGTAGATCTTTGGGTCAACTACTGCATCTTCAAAGAGACCACTACCCATGACCCCGACATTATGAGAGAGTAAGTCCTTCTTCTCTTCAACGATACCCACGACATGCGCCGCAATACACGGGACGAGCGCGGATTGGAGTGCTGGTGCGGGTCCGACATTGTACCACCCACGCTCGATGATGTGGACTGTGCCTTGTCACACGCTCACCCATATCCACTCTTGCCGCGTTTTCGGCTCTCTGGTATCTGCCCGCTTCTACAATCAGTGAAGCTGCTTCTGCGTCTTCGCCTTGGCCGCAGGGGTTCTCATAACTACATCATGTTTGAAACAGTCTGAGCTCTCACCCCTTGCCGCCCTTCCAATTCCCATCTGCAACAATAATTAACATCTAGTTAGGTTGTACGAGCGTGCCGCCCAGTGTGTGGGTCTGGACTATATGTCTCACCCGTTCTGGGACAAGTACCTGGAGCTTGAGCGTCGTTTCAACAACGAGGCAAACATGTTTAAGATCCTGGAGCGCATCATTCATATCCCGATGCACCAATACGGCCGATACTTCAGCCACTTCCAAACGATGGCCGCAACGAGGCCTGTTGAGGAACTGGCCCCGCCGGAAGTCATTCGTGATTTCACGAACCAACTGGTGGAACAATTCCAAGGCCAGAACAAATCACAATTGGAATTCGAACGTGAGCTTCGTGGTATGGTGGACCGCCTCCACCTCGAGATCAATCATCGTACCTCGGCCGAGACACAAAAGCGATGGCCATTCGAAGAGAAGGTCAAGCGCCCGTACTTCCACGTCCACGAACTCGAAGAGACTGAGCTCGCCAACTGGCGGAAATACCTCGACTTTGAAGAGGCGGAGGGCGACTATGTCCGCACTGTGTTCCTCTATGAGCGCTGCGTCGTTACGTGCGCCCTTTATGACGAGTTCTGGTTTAGATACATCCGCTGGATGTCAGCCAAAGAGGGAAAAGAAGAAGAGGTCCATGTGCTGTACATGCGCGCAGCCGTGTACGTTCCTATCGCTCGGTATTCCATCCGTCTGCTGTGGGCCCGCTTCGAAGAGTCTGTCGGCCGAGTGAACTACGCGAACTTGCTTTATGACGCCGTTCTGGACGTCATGGGTCCCAACACAGAAACCATCGTCGCAAAGGCCAACACCATCCGGCGCTACGACGGTGTCGAAGCAGCCGTGGCCTTTTACGAGGACTATATCAATACGAAGACCACTGACATTTACCTCCAAGGCGCTCTTGTCGCGGAGCAGGCGCGCCTTCTTTGGAAGGTCAAAGGTTCTGCTGACGAAGCTCGCAAACTGTTTTCGAGCAAGTATCGTTGGTACCTTGACTCTCGGTACTTCTTGATCAACTGGCTCCAGTTTGAGATCGATTCAGCAACTACCGGAGAGACAGAGGAGCAGACCCATGAGCGGGTGAAGAAGGTTCACGACCTGATTCGAAAGGAAGGACGTTTGGGCCCGCATGTGTTGAGAGATCTGTCACACCATTACATGGTGTTCCTTCTTGAACGATGCGGCAAAACCGGTGCAAAAGAATACGTGGTGCTTGACCGCGAGGTCAATGGGTATGTACAATCTCCTCCCTCTCCGCCCTCCTCTCCCCTCCCCCATCGGCGCGCCAAGAGCGCTCTTACTACACCTCAGTTCATCACCGTGATGAGACCTTTGGACAATCGCCCTGCACCCGTTACGGTCTTTGCCATCATGCAAACATACACGAATCTTTCGCTTTGTCATATCCCTTCCGTTCTGCTTTTATTCGCTCGTCTCCTTGGCACTTTGCTCTGCTTTCTCGTTTCGGTATCCAGTGCACACCCGCAACATGTTGGATTTGGATCTGTTTTGAGGCACCCACTATCTCATCGTTGTAAGATTGCTAACACTCTCTCCTCTCCCTCCCTTTAGTCCCTACTCGGTACAGAAACAGCTGAAGGAAAAGGTCGCCGAGGACGGCAAGGAGAGCACCACAGATCGTCGTCTAGTTGCCGAGAACGGCCATCCAGGCGTCGCAGTCAATGATGCCGCTATCCGCCGTGGAGAGGACCCGTATCGCCAGTACTACCAACAACAGGGCGAAAACCCCGGTCCGTCCGCAGTAAGTTCTTGCTCTGAGCCCGACATGAGTAGCATCGAGCTGACTTGACTTCTTTAGCCACTCAGGTTCTCTTAATTTACTTGATACCCACCGTCATCTGGCGATCTCACTAATCCACCCTGCGGTTTCCCTTGAGGCCCCAATATCCCCAATGAATCTTCTAATTTTCTTCCAAGTGGCATCATCCTGTCTTTGAACGGGAAATCGTGGTCGCTTCTCTAGGCTTTCTTCTTTCAGTCTAGGCTTCTCTTCTATCAGTCAGGGTTTCTCACAGTTGTTCTGTCTGCTTCTCTACTTTGACTTTGGTAGGTCATCATCTTATGGTTTCATCCATTCTTCCACCCTTATTTATAAGGCATTATTTACCCCGATTCAGTTTGCGGACTTAGGCTGGTTTGGAGCGATGGCGTCTGGAGGGTCTTTTCAGTCAGTGTACTGTACTTTACTCTATCAGGGATACTCTATCAGGGAAATAAGATACACAAAAATGGAATGACCGGACACTCATTCCATCGGGGAGTACGTAGTGTTCAATACTAAAGCACTCGATATATGTGTTTTCTTTGCATTTGATGTGATTGTGGGGGGTTGTGGAGTGTGGGACGGTCGGATACTTCTCTAGGTTATGGACGCAGCGTGCTTTACTCTGTTAGCTCTGCTGGTCGGATACTTTTCTGAGGATTGATAAATCTCCGCGGTGTACTTTATTTTATCAGGGTTGGTCGGACACTTATCCGGAGTTGGTGCGGAGTCCTCAGTGTAACTTTGCTCCGGCGGATTTGCTATCCTTGAGAAGTGTGAAGGTGGGATGGTCGGATATTTATCTGGGGGTGGGTGCATCTCCGCAGTATACTTCATTCTAGCAGCTTTGCTGTATTTGGGACTGTGGCGAGGGTATAGTATCTGGCATGGCTTTCTAATATGAGGAGCTAGTTGTAGTTATATGAAAGTAGTGAATATATAATTCTTCTTCCCTCTAACGTGACTATACCTCGTAAGATGTACGGTATATAAGGCACACAATGTCTCCGACTTTGGTGACGGAGGTGTTTGTGATCGGACTCTGCTTCATATCTCAAACACTTCGTTTTTTTTCCTTTTCATCTCAACTTATCACATTATTGTATTCAATTGACTCTATGTCCTTTTGTCTCTCTCCGTTTCACTCT